>JAQGCB010002652.1:0-11108 GCA_034698835.1 Protaphorura tricampata | reverse complement strand
ATGAGTTTTTATGTTCAGAATTGGTTCAACAAGAAATCGTGTGTAGAATGAATTGTGTACCTACATAAAATGAAACGTCTTGAGCGTTCCTGTTTTTAAATTTTCAAAAATGGTTAGGCCAAAGATTAATTTACAAATTAGTTCGGTTTTCAGAATAACTCGTATTGCCCAGCGACAAATCTGATTTAATCGTAATTTTAGAAGGATGGAACAGAAATAACCTATGTGGAAACTGAGCGCAGTGCACCAGCATACATCATTTACGTAACGTTGGAGGAAGAGAACAGAAATATTCGAAATTACATCCGAATATTGCTAGCATTCCTTTCTGTTCTAAAAATCACTTCAATACAATTTGATGCGTACTATTTTAAGGTGTACGTCTGGAACACCCTCCTCTCTTCTGCAAGTTTTCATCTTTCCTTGACTTTGGTACATTTGAGGAACGCACAACACGGACGGTACACCCTACCCTACCGTACGTTCGTGTACCTTGATATTTTTTGTTACTGTACTCACCTGTCCCGTGCTTTAATGTACTCTTGTTGTTTGCATTTTTTTATGTATTGTCTGAGGTGAGAAACACCTGTTTACATTTGTTCATTTTGTAGTGAGGGAATGAACGGAGATTGGAAGGATCCGAAAGGTTCTCATGAATGAGTCAGTCCAACTCACTCCGTGAAATTATATCTTTGGTTGGTATGAGTATAAAATGAATATTAGTTCCCATTGAAAATGTTCATCTCAAATGGTCTACAACACTTGATTAATTAGTATACGCTCCTTGGATTTCTTTAAGTTCAGTGTATGAGAACAAAAAGTAACCTACCTAATCCGTTGCAGGTTGCAATCAGGTGCTTACTAAACCAAATCAATAAAACAGCATTTTTCATTTCTTCCTGATCAGTAAAAACTCAAAATTCAAACAAATTGAATTGTACAAAATCCTGCCTTAAAAATATAATTTTCTGGAAGGACTATTTTTTTAAATGATTGCATATTTAGGATCACGATATACATTCATATACGGTTGACCAAATTCTCAAAACCTAATGATGACCAAATGACATTTCACAAAGATCTGAAACTTTGAAACTTGAGGCTCTTTACTTTACAGACTCGTAAAATAGTACGAGTAAATACTAACTGGCTAATAATTGGCTGAACAATACGTACAAACGAGTTCGTTAAAACTGAAATCATTCTATAATTTTATAAACTCAATTAATGTAACATTAGAGAGCATTATTGAAGAACATTAGTCCGGCAGGAGTTCTAGGGTTGATGATTCTTCACACACACACACACACACAAACTGAACTTTAATTCCGTTAGCGCGTGATATATTTCATCGTATTTTATCATAAGAGGACCTGTACAGATACTCTGGCTCTGTATAACTATTTGGGGGACTACAAAGTACAAAGAGACGTAGGATTGAAATATTAAAAGTAGAGAGATTCATATTTCGGCTACATAGACTTTTTAATTAAATACCAATTTTTAAAACTCATTGACATTTTTTTAAAAAGGTCTTACAATTCCAACGTTTTCACCATTCACAATAGCAAAAACTCAGACTTAGGTTTCATGAACGCGGAGGATCAGTAATTTGTTTCATCCTGGTGGAACCGATTGTGAAAATCTCATCGACAGAAATTGTATTACGCTGTCACTTTTGTCGATCTCCTTTGAGACAATGTGAATGTAATATAAAATAAAATGAATACAAATCATGCTCAAATTGTAGTCAGTCAAAAAGTAATACTTTAATGTAGTCACCAAATATTACGACACACTACTTTTTCGTAACTCTACTCATTTTTTGAGTTTAGGGCGAGGTCTACCTCTTAAAGCTCCACCGTCACTCGTTATGATATCAGATTGAATATAATCGGCCGATTGGACTCTGGCCGTCGGTGATGGTGGTGGAAATTCAACTGGAAGTGGTGCAGGTTGTTGCGCTGCTCCAGATAACCTAGGTGATGGTTTTCTTGAGAACATACGTGCCAATCCATTCCAGAATGTAGTTCCGGCACTTGAACCTCTTTTACTTCCAGTTGACTGCAACACTTTTTTTTGGTCACCGCCACCCCCACTTCCAGTTTCCACGTCTAATGGACCGACGACTTCTTCTATAGTGATGTGGGACTGCAACTAATGGGATAAGGAGATGTGGGTAAAGTTCGGCAATGATACTGCAGAAATGGCGCGCGTAAAAAACCGCACTTACGTCTGGCTCTAAAATGACAGCCTGTGGTCCAAAAAGATTTCGACGATTCACTTGATTAAATGTGTGGTCATTGGCCACGTCTTCTTGAATTTCAGCTGCATTATCCGACGCAATCAGTTCACTCAGAAGTGCTTGCTTACTAGAAGTATAGAAAATGTATATTAATACACCATGGAACGCAATTTTCGAAATCGTTGCTGATAATCTGATTATTACTCAAAACTTCCATGAATTCGATTGTACGCTCGCATAACTTTCAAGTCTTCTTTCCAGAATCGTTTCATTGTAGCCCGAGTTGTATGCGGCGCCACTTCTTTGATCTGAAGCATTACAAACAAAATTTTCCTTAAAATAACGCCATTCTGACCCAAATAGGATTACAAACTGGTAAGGTCTATGTATTCCATAGAACTCTAACCTTGAGAACGACGGCTCCGACTATTAGTATTATGAGGATATTGATGACGGTAAGCCCAAAACTGACGATACCCATAAAGGCAAACTCTTCCAAAACGTTCGCACAATATACATGCGTATGATTTCTGGCGTAGAATTCGGTTGTATTTGGAGGACCTACATGGCTTTCACATTCCAGTGGAATCGTACGGTTGTTTACCATTTCGTTGATTGCAATTGTGGCTGCCATTCCCCAGAACAGTCCCTATTGGTCAAATTCAATTTTTATTTTTGAGCTCACTGTATTTTTCATATTTTCTTTGTTGCCCTTCAGTAGAGAACCCTTAAAATATGACACGCTTCGCTTACGCAGTTCACGGCAGGTGGAAGTAGTGAAGCAGAAATGGCGACTCCGACCAATGACCCTGCATTCCCTGCAAGAATTGACAGCGCCACTCCAGCACCAGACGGAATTGCAATGAACACACCGACGACCATTCCACGAAGTAACGCCCGAGAAACCATTTCATCAGTTGGCCACCTTTCGATATCTGTCCATGGACCAGGAAATGGTTCCCAGGTCACAAATACACCACAGAAGAAACCAACTATGAGACAAATTCCTAACCCAACTAGTTCACTCACAACACCAGTTGTGACCAATTTGAAGTCTCGGATAACGGAGCCGAAACATCCAGCCATAATCGGACCCTAAAATTTTGTTTCCAGAATAATGTAAAAATGTGACTTTCCAAAATATTCAAACCGAATTTTTGGCAAGAAAATTCATAAAATCGAACCATGAGCGGTGAAATGAGCATGCTTGCAACAAGGGATACAGAGCTATTCTCAAGCAATCCAAAACCGGCGATTAATCTGAAATTTTTTGAAGACACAATTTGTACTAATCTCAACTAATAGTGTCAGCAAATTTAGTTGAGAATTTTACCCTGCAACTATGATGAGAATGATGAAATCAAAGGTCATGACCGCATTTCCTTCAACAGTTTGAATTACTTGAGCTACGGTGAGACGGGATTTTATAGACGCCTTGAATTTTGTTCCGAAAGTTTGTTTCGAAGGACTGTATAAAGTTAGAGAAATTCTGTTTTTTAAAAAATGAACTTAACATTTTAGTTTGAACTACAACTACACGTGTATTTACGTCAGGTCGGGTGAGTCCGGATGGTCTGGACGTCCGATTTCTTCTTTCAGTTTCATTTCTTCAACATTTTTCTTCTTTGATTCCGTATGCTCGTTGTAGAAAACGATTGCGGCACAGACACTATTATACCAATTTGTATGGAACTCATGTATTATTTACTGTTCTATGTATTTTTTATATTGTTTTTTTCTTGCCTAAGAGTGGATTGATATTTGACCCCTATCCCCAGAGTCACCATGTATTGAATGATTTCTTCAGATTTCTCTGCTTCCACCGTGAACGAGACCTCAGCAAAATTTCCATCAATCGAATAACTCCATTTTGCATTGATGATATTAAATTTCTTGAGAGAGTCTTCCAAGTGCTATCATTACGTACTACGTTTAGTATTACGTCATTTCTATTACATTAACTTCGAATATTTTTGAATTTTTAGGCCTTAACCTTTTCCAAAAATGTATTATTGATTATAGCCTGCAAAGCCGCCTCTTCTTCCGCTTCTGGATTTTCTTTTTTCCATTTGAGTTTATTTTGTCCTAAATCATCCTCTAAATTATAAACTGCCATTGAGTCCTTGGACACAACAATATTCGCTCTCTTTCCATCCACCTCTGCCTCGTAAAGGTCAACTTTTTGGCCAAGAGTCTCTTTCACAGCAAAATGCTCAGCAATCGTTAGTCTCCTTGAGGATGACATACTTCCACTCTCAGATTTTGGAAGACCATCGTCTTCGGCATCATGTTCGGGGTGTACTCTTGTTATACTATTTCTAGTTTCTGACCTCATGGACGGTGCTGGCATATCTTCAAAGGTCGTAATTTGACCTGTACCACTCACTAGCTCTTTGGCTCTAAATATAGTAAAAAGAGGGTATTACGAGTATTGTAGATGTATAGCGTATTTCCTCGTAGAGGGTGTGAAGTGTGAATAGACAACACCCATTTGGTCCAGGAATTATAATTTGCCATACTTACACATTATCAACCTCTTTTTTGATTGTGATATTTTGTGCTTTCTGTCTCAAAGAAGCTTCAAACTCACGAATTGGAACATTTATATAAAAGAATGACCCCATTTTCTGTCTTCAAAGTTAAACTTGAATTCTGTATTTAAGTCTGTGACGAAGGATTTTAGATTTCGGTGGTGAATTCATAAGTGCATTCTCATATAACATCAATGTCCGTCTCTCGCCTAACTGTATTGAAATACGAGTGCAGTTTGTGTCAGTATTTTTGTGATTCTGTGGGTCGTCAAGGTAGGGTGCGGTGGTACTTGGCAAGAATAGTGCGAATTTGATGCGAATTATTGCAGAAAATTATAGAAACGGCCGTGTCTAATGGAAACTTTTAAATAATTCAACTTGAGAATCAGCATTTTATACAGTGGACTCTCTGTATACCGAACTCGAAAAATGCACCAAAATGTGTCCAATAAAGAGAAAAATTTAATATACAGAAAGTGGAATAACAAAGAAGTGTGTGTAAAGGGAATTCTTGCGTTCCTGACATTCTGGTCGGTATAGAGAGGTGTACGATATAGGGGAGGCTGATATATAGAGATTCCACTGTATGCCAAAAAATCGGTTGTAATTTGTAATTCACCTTGAGGTCATTTTGTGTATACACACACAAGGTAGCAGTGAGTCGATTTAGTTTTAACATAAAAATAGTCATTAAAAATATTAGCATTAGCTATGAAGACTGGGATGGCCATGGGTTTAATTCGATTGCAGTATTTGCAGTGTAAAATAAAAAAATTCCCACACATGAAATATTGTGTTCGTAAAGAATTAAGAATACAGTCAATTCCGGGTTTATACATAGTTTAATGCAAAAACTTCAAGAAATTGCATAGATTTTTCAGGGGGAGTCTTTTTAGAATTTTTAATTCACGTACACCCGTACTCATAAAAATACTCGTAATAGTTCGTCAATGAGTCATAAGGAATAGTTATGGTAAAACCAAGGTAAATCATTTGAGTATTTTTCTTGAGAGAACGGATAGCCAGCAGGAACTTATGAGGATGCGAATATTTGACAAATATGACGAGAATGACTTTTGAGTTGTCAGGCCATTTCTAAATTAAGTTCCCAGAACCAACCGGAAATCACAACCGGAAGAGGTGTCGGAGAGGACTAACGTTGTGATGTAAAAAAATGACGTCTAGTTTATTTAATCAACTCAAACAGGGCTTTTAAGGACCGGGTATGAAGGAAATTGAGACTGCAACTACTTCGGATGGAAATGAACGACATAAATCTCCCGTCGAAGCTATTTTAACTGGACATGGTGGTAATTCTCCCGAAGAAGATGAGGATACACCTAGTAAACGGAAGAAATCACTTAAAAGGTCCATACAAACTTTGGAAATAATGAATTTCAAACTATAAGTGATTTACATAACTTTTCATATTTTACACACAGGCGTCTTCCGATTAGCGTTTGGGTTGAGATTTTATTCGTGGCTCTGAATGCTTTGAGCACTGTAAGTTTAATTCTTAGAAAATTCAACCTTTTTTTAAAAAAAGTTGCACAACAGTGCGACAATTTCAAGAGAAGCCGATTTACGATTTGTATATACTTTTGTTGGATTTTGCACGCACCATTTGAGATTATTTGACTCCAACAATATTTAATTGATGTCATTATTCAACTGTAATAGGTCCTAGCAAGTTGGTACCTTGCTATCGGAATAACCAGTTTCGGGTGGCTTACCAGTCTCGCCTCTATATTTGACATTACTGGAAATATTACAAGAGGAAATTTTACAGAGATGAAGAAAATCAAATACTCCATGCTTCAACTTAATGATTTTGACCTCGAGGTCAAAGCCATTATTCTCATAGTAGGAGCTGTCATTATCATCATCGGGGGTGTGCTTTCTAGTTATGGAGCTTACTACGGTCAAGTTTACCTTTTGGCTGCGGTAATAAAAACTAAATAAAATCCAATGGCAGAGCAATATAATTTCTGTTCTCTTTTCCCCCTCAATGTATTCGCCAAGGTCACTGACCTTAGACGTGACACCTAATTTTAATTTTAACAGGGTTTTCTGCTCCAATGCTTAGTTTTTCCAATGGAGATCAGTGTGGCAGAGTTGACAAACTTCAAAGTAGTACGAGAGTGTGACGTGGGTCCTTTCCGAGACAAATTAGATAAATTCATTAAATGGTATGGAATATTTCATCCTAACGCGAGTGACTCAAATGCGAATTTGGTTGACCCAGATAAAATATGGGATCTTGGACTGAATGGTTTTGAAAAATTGAGTGCACTTCAATTTGATGTATGTAATCACAGCAATATTTTTATCATGTACGTACGGTTTACTATGATGCACCATGGAATCCATAATTTGTTGAATGCATTTTTCTCAAAAAGGTCGGATGTTGCGGGATGAATGGGTGGCAAGATTATAAAATTTTGTTAAACGATACCAGTATTCCTGACGAGGCTAAAATGATTGGTTTTGGAGAACCCGGAAGACCTAGGAACATAACTGGTCTCCCAAATTCTTGTTGTAAACCCTATTGGGCACAAAATATTTATTGTGCAGAAGAACTCCTCACCTCTAATGATACTCGGTTGATTGAGAGTCGACTGAACCAGGAGGTCAGTGTCTGTCAGTACACGATAAAAAATATCAGTTGAAAATAATAATGTTAAAATATCTTTTTTCAGGGATGCGTTGCAAAAGCGGTTACAATTTGTCAGCGTCTCATACTGTTCTACGTGTCTGGAGTACGAACTGTTTTAGGTGTGAGGATTTTTATTGCAATCATTAGTTGTATTTTGGTATTCATACAAATCCGTGCCATTCAATTGATTTCTCGTGGAGGAAGTTCAAGTGAAGAAGATGGGGTTGGTAAAACGGATGAGGACAATACATCGGATTTTGGTGAACTTCATGATAATCATGACTCAGAGTTTGGATTCCAAGATGATCAAATGCATCTCATGGCCACTCTTGGAGCAAATACTGAGAAAATCATGGTCAGTATTGCTTAGTGCATGCTAAAATTTTTTCGTACTAGGAAAATTGTAACTACCAATGGTTCAAAAATGCATATTTTCCACTTTTACATTACAGGATGTTCTCAGAGAAAAAGAAAGGGAAGATGAAGAGCATTTGAGGAGTATTCAGAAAGAACAACTCCCAGACATAAAACATGTTGAAGAAATTCTGACTGAAGACGAAGCACCCATTCCAGAGAAACCTAAACCTATGAAACCAACTGAAGAGAGACATTTGAGTGGTGACAGTCTGACCTTTGTTAGTCCACCTCCTGAAGAAGGAGAAGTACCAAGTGAAGGATCTTCAAATCCTTTTCTGGGGACAACACACGGTCTACGCAGGTTGTCTATCCAGGAGATCACTAATGAGGAACCACCTCCTCGTAACAAGAAAGGGAAACAGAATAAGAAAAAGAAAGGAAAGAAAGACACAGGTCGGGATTTTGGAAAAACTGAAACAATTATTAGAAAAATGAGTTTAAGAAATTCTACGGATGTTTTTTGTTTTAACTTTTCAGGTAAAAAAGAAACATCGAAAGCTAAAATCGCTACGAAGAAAGCTAAACCCAAAACAAATACTAAATCAACGACTCCACCCCCACCAGAGCCACCGAAACCACTCGTGGTTTCCCCACCCAAGGAGAAACGTAAATCTAAAGTACAAGATAAACCTCCCAAGGAAAAACCTCCCAAAGTTAAGAAAAAAGTTAGCAAGAGTGAAGATCATCCTCCCGAAGTTAAAGTTATAGCTAGTCTTCCCATAGAAAAACCTCCCAAGGAAAAACCTCCAAAAGCTAAGAAGAAATCGATCCGTCCTCCCGAAGTTATACATAGTCTTCCCATTGAAAAACCTCCTACAGAAAAACCTCCCAAAGTTAAGAAGAAGAAAGTGATCAAGGCGGAAGATCATCCTCCCCAAGTTACTCACAGCCTTCCCATAGAAACAGTGAAAGTTAAACCTCCCAAGAAACCCACAAAAGCGAAGAAACCACCAGCAAAGACTGACAAGAAAAAGAAAAAACTCAAGGAAGCAAAGAAAGAGATTGCTCAAGAGGTTGTCCCGGACGTAACCACCTGGACTGAATTCTGGTAGTGCGTCAGCCGAAATTTTCTAATTACGGGATATACAACTTGTCTCCGTTTAAAATGAACTAAACCAAAAATAATCTAACAATACCCTAATCATTAAAGCGGATTAGAAATTAAAATAAAGAACAAACATTTTGACCAAGCCTGCTGTAATTTAATGTGCAAGTACAGAAAAATGGAAGGAAAGAAATGTGGTCTGGAATTAAATAATTTTTCGTTATTTCGATGGAAGTTTTAGGAAATTCTCGAACTGTCGGAAATTGTCACTTTTTTTTGGAGGCATTAGGAAGGAAGATGCGAAAAAATCAAACTTTTCGATATTGTACGAGTAATAAAATTTCCAACAGAGAATTGAATTTAAATTATTAGCGAGTTCGATTTACTAAATATTTAGCTCACATTGTACTGTTGTAGTCTGTAATTATTGTAATTGTAATCCTGAATATTTTGACATACCATATCAGGAAAGCCAAAACTGAACGAATAAAACCAAAAAACTATTTACGTTATTAATTGAAATCTTGAGTCGGTTGGTGGGCGCATCGGAAGAAGAATTGAAATCTTGAGTTACGTTCGTCGTATACGCAGTAGCACTAGCACTGTTGTCGGAATTCATTCAAGTACTTCGTTGAATGATTCTTTTCCTTTGTCCGCTGGAGGTTCAGTTTCATCAGCGGTATTATTTGTTGTTTTGGATTTCTTCCTTGCCTGAATATCAGCCAGAGTTTCTTCAATTGTTCGTTTGTCTTTCTTTTGCTCACTTGAAACTACAGTAAAAAAAATAGTAATCAATTTCATATTCATTTTGATATAACCAGTTTTCTAGAACTACTGGATGATTCGGCTCGGGACTCTAAAGAATTAGACAGAGGAAAAGACCTTACCGTAACCATACGACCGTGAGGTTTCTGTACTCTTCGCCCCAGCCTTGGCCACGTCCAAACCACCTAAATGTTTCTCATATTTCTGTAAGTATTCAGGTTGAGCTTTCCTATTTCGTTTCTCAGGAACTAATGACTCCTCCTCCACCTCAGTCGACTCAATTTCTCGTGGGACATAAACTTCTCCACGTTTCAAACAATTTAGTTCAGCCTCACAGGGGCAAGCATCAGCCTTGAAAATAATAACATGTCGGTCAAGTTCTTCCGTCCCGAAAGAATGTGCGACCATCTCATTCGTCTCTGCAATCTCGTGACTGTAAGAAAACAATTCAACAGTAAACATTATGCTATGTTTTATAGTTTTTCATTAATATAACGGGAAAAGACTACTAGGAAAAAAAATCTAAGGATAACAAAAGTACAAGTGATCTTGAAATGCTTGTAGTCTTTTGATCGCTTCCTAATTGTCATTCATTACCCTTATCTTCTACTATTTAAAAAAATGAAATAAAACTAACACAATCCCTCGTTGTTGTCTCGTCATGGGTTCAAGAACGAGTCTAGTTTGTGTTTCATCTTTTGAAAATTCTTCAACACGAAGTGTTATACTTCCTTTGAATTTGAGGATTGCATTCTGTTCAGCTTCACGTTGCTTCTTTTGCATCTCTTCAATCTCTATTAAAAAAAGTACAACAAAAATACAGCAATAAATTACAAGTATCGGTCATCGTGGTCGTGGTTTGTGGGTTGTCCTCTTGGGTCACAACCCCCGACAATTAGTAAATTAAAAAATATTTCAGTGGTACTCATCGCAGCATTGTCAATGCCGTGCCGTAGGTAAAAACTGTCTCCTCATGTTAATTTCTAAACTGATTAATTCCAAAACAACTGATTAAATTAGCCAATTGGTTATATTTCTGCCTGTCTGTAAGAAATTGTCTTCAAATAATTTGGCATGTCACTCACTTTTTCGCCGTTCCCGTTCCTCAGGGGCAATTCTTGGCGGTTGAACCATATTCTTCATAATTGACCCTAGGATGTCCATCTTGTCAATTTATCACTCGTGTCACTGAAAAAACTGTCACTCAATTTTTGTTTGTCAACTGAAAAATCTGCCTGCTCTGCTCACAAATTTTTGTGTTGTGGATTTTGAAATGTTCATTCAATTCTATTGTAATTTTGATTTGAAATTGACGGACAAACGCGCCCGTCATTTTTCAATGGTAAAAGTTTGTACTATTGAGAAAATAAAAGTTTGGTGGTGGCTGCCGTTATTGAAAAATAGAGAGTGCTCCTTAATAGAAGCCCGGGCTTCTATTTACAAAATTGA
>JAQGCB010002651.1:0-11109 GCA_034698835.1 Protaphorura tricampata | reverse complement strand
ATGGCCGCACAGATCTTAAGAAAATTTTGACCAATTTCATCTGTTGTACAAAATGATCCGAGTCTAAATCTGGCAAATGGAATCCCCAGTTGGTTGTTTTGAAAATCTTCAACAAATTTTTCAATCGTGTGAATATTTTCTTCGTTTTGTCGAACTGGATTATTCCGTCCATTCCCATAGATCGTGATGCGGAATATGGACCGAGTGAATGGAATCGTTAATTTGTTCCATTTCTTACAAACCCGTCGGCAAACCAATAAATCTTTTAGTTTCAAGTTTTCAAAGACTATGCTCAGAATCTGTAAAGAAAATGAAGTGAAATTATAATAATAATATAATTAATCAAATAATTAAAAAAAATATTTTTTGATATTATCAAAAAGGTTTTAATTTTACCACATCGTTTAAGAGAGGGTTAGACCAGTTTCTGTATTGTTCTTCATTCATGTCTGCAATCACAAGGAATAATCAGGCCACGATTCCAGAACAATGCTATTGTTGGTATATCGATCGGGTATCAGAAGACAGAAATTAATCTGCGGTGTATTTTGAAAACAAAAACAAAACAAACTTGCGTGCTAGTAAAAGAAACGAGTCAACTACTATATACCCGCTCAGTGCTAAATTGTGTAACAGCCTTTGTATTTAAATCAAATTATTATTTTGAATTTGTTTGAATTTGAATATTTTATGATTGTGGAATTATTCCGTTTTGTCAAATTCCTTCTGAACCGAATCGATTTGAAAATTGAGGCAGGTCGCGCTTTGGACGAACGGTTCGAGTACTGAAATGTCGCTCAGTACATGCCAACTTACCCCTATTTTAACACGTACTTTTTTATTTGTACATTTTTATTCTAGCCCTTAGGTCACATTCACGTCATCGAATAACTTACCGGAATATGACAATCAAGCTTAATTCTTCGTTTCCGCAAAAAGTCTCGAAAATTACACTAAAAAAATTAAAAGGGTAATGGGCATGGGATGGGATATGGCCGTTACGTTCAAATTGGATGGATTTTGAATATATGACGCAGCCTTTGGCCCCCTGGACATATTTTGATTGAAGGAACCATCCCGAAATTCCTAACCGTTCTTACACATTGTTACATTACATTACAATATACATTACATTGGAACAGGGAGGCCGTGAACCGAGCATTGAATCCTATTTTCTGACCCACTATATTAAGAACTCCGAAACGGACAGTTCCTTCACAAAGGTTGTTCAGGAGCTCAATAGGGCTACATCGTGTCAATAATCGACCCAAATCTATCTGTTATAAGTGAATTCATTTTTTTTCACTTGGTTCAAAATAATGTTAATAGTTCGTCTTAATTCCAGCATAGCACAAGGATGATATAATGATGGGAGTACTTGAAGGGAATTGATTTACAAAATGCACATTGCATATTTTGCACCAATGTAGTTTTAGTACATGTGTAAAGGAAAATTGAAATTATTATATCAATGTTTCTCCTGTAATTTGCACTTTGTATCGGGTAAATCGGTTTGCCTTCACGTTCACATCCATCACCTTCCCATTCATTTCAAATGTACAGATGTACTTTCGTTCATATTCTACTTCTAATCACACAACAAGATCATTAAGACAATAGTCATAGTCATAAAAGGCAGAATGCGCAGTATAGTGGATTAATTTCTATTTAAATGGATGTTGTCCGGTAGGCACTATTGACAATTCGCATGGTCATATTAGTACATCGGCAGCAAAGCAACGGACAGGGAAAAAAAATAAATCAAGTCCAGTGCATGCAATGTTATTTCATGTATTTAGTTTGCAAGCCTCACATGTAAACTTAAGTCTATTTCTACGAATAATCAGTTCAATTACTTGCTCTGCTGCAGAGCTGCGCGGCTGCGAAACAGATGAACTTGTTTATACACAAGTTGAGATTATTCTTATCAATAAACTGTTAGCTTAAGAACACAATTTTAATTTCCTAGGAAAATTAGTTCAATTACACTATGCAAGATCTATGTTTATCTGCTGGACTGTGTCTGTGTTATGCGCGGCATCAATGCGAAGAGATTATTTTTTTTTGCAGGACAAAATTAATATTTCACAAGAAATTGTAAATTTTAAATGTTTCCTTGTCATGCATGGGTATGGGTACATGCATAGCACAGGCTGACAAAAATAATTTGCAAATAAACAGTTATCATGAGCAGGCGTATAAATAGCATCAAAATATTTCTGATATTAAACAGTTCCCAAGTTGACTCTTTAGAGTAAAGTGACAGTTACATCCACATAAACGTTATTGACCATAATTCACATTAAAAATTAAGAAATTCAATAAAAAATAAATTATGACAAAACGTTTGGTGATAATTATTGTCGCACTTGCGATTGTTGCTTGTGTCAGGTAATTCAAATAAGGAGTACCTAAATTCAATTTCACTTCCTTTAATTTTAACAACTAATTTTTTTTTACATATTTCAGTGCACAAAAGTACACTCATGCTCAAGCGCTGGCCAAGATCCAAGCTGTTGGTAAGAAAAAGTATTGATTCTGATATTTTAATGTGAACAAATCAAATTGATTGTGTGCTATAAAATTTTGCAACTGATTTTAAAAATTCTTTTTTTATAAAAATGGTTCTTAATAATATAGAAATTACATTCTTTCTATATAGGAATTGGAATTGCCTCATCTGGGAGTTGCAGTAATCGGAACAATCGAAGGTGTACATCTTTGGAACAAGTCCGAACAAATTCAATTGATACAAATTCAGGTGGGATAACCACACTGAAGACAGCGTCTGGGTGTCAAATCATAATCACTGGAGGGACTGAGGTAATGAAATAGTCAGTAGTAAAATAAGACCTTAGTTTTATGTAATATGATTGAATTTACTCTAATCTACGATTCAGACTGGACATGGATCCTCGACTTACTCTCATTGGAATGGGTACAAAATTGACATCCGACTCAATACGTGTATTAATAATTACATCACGAGTACATTCACATTCATTGGAAACCGAGGAGGGGATAGGGCGCCACAATACCGATCTGCGGCTGGAAATATTTATGCCAAAGAAGGAAATCATTGGGACATCACTTACTATTAGTCATTTCAATTGTGACATCGTACGTAGGAATAAATCGTTTAATCATTTGAAATTAAAATTAAAGATAGGTTTAAACGTGTATGACGACGACGGTAAAATGTATACCGTAAAAAGTGTAAGTTCCGGCTGCAGTTAGAAGTGTAATGACTTTACTTTGTAAATATAAAAGTACTATCTCAAATACTTCCTAGTATTTTTAAGAGAATCCGATGTGTAAACTAATTTTGTAGTAAATAATTAGTTTCCTATATCTTCCGTAACACCAAATCTCAGAAATTTAATACAAGGTAATAAAAACGTGAAATAAAAAATTAATTGAAAAAATGGAGTGTATAATTACAAGGTAAATTTGGATATTTTCGGTCCAGTTACTGAATGTTTTTATCAACCCAATAGTTTACCTTGTTAGTTTATCCGTCTAGTAACCCCTGTGCTGTGCACATATACCGTAACTTTCTCTTATTCCGGGCGCGGATTTCCGCCAAAATCAAACTCAATCCTCTTTTGATTTCAATTCTACTCATTTCAACTTCAACTTTCACTTCTGTTCAAAATTCGAAATCAAATCTGGACAAATTATTCGTGGTACATAGTTTTACAATTTGAATAATATTCTCTTAAAATTCAGATTACTACAATTTCACAATTGCCATCATTATCTACAACTGAAGAAAAAACAAGTAAGGAAAACTAAACCACCAATCCTTATTTTTTTTAATTAATCACTAAAATTACAATCGGCAATCAAGCTGAAATCCACGCCCAAACCAAATATCGGTATTAAAGTTAAAAAATATACCTACATTTCTTCAGAGAATCTAAATTCAATTAATTTGAATATTAAATTGGAAATTTCTAGTCGTGATTTCAATTAACGATAAGAATTTTAATAAAAAATACACTTACATTTACAATACACAGCATTTGCATTACCGTTGATACTCTTTTTTAAACAGGAAGATTTTCCACAACACCTGGCAAATTGCCAATATCTTCCTCAAATGTATTCGGCGGTGGACTTAAACAAAACGGACTCCAGACTCTTTCTTGCCCTGGACGAACTGCACAAAATATTAAATGAGGGCTTGGAACCTCCTTGTAGTATATGTGGAAAACTCATTTTGAAATTGAATCAGCATTTTCAAAAAACCCATGGTCATGGTCTTGAGCCTCCTGAAAATCAAGATATCACCGAGTCTGAATCGATTCAATTCGTATCAAAACGTAATTTACGAACTAGAAAACAAAATGTTAATTATTCAGAGTGTGAAAATGTCCAGAAGAAACCTAATGCGATTCAAAAATCGAAAGCGAAGTTAAAAATCCCTATTTTACCCTGTACTTCAGTCACTATCGGTGATATGTCGAATCCAGACATTAAAATTGAGGATCTGGACATGGACATAATAAGCATGGATCTGGAAACAGATTTCCATGATTATCCAGAATTTGGTGGATCAGATGCAGAAGAGACAAAAATAGACATAAATTACATAACTGGCTCAGATTCTGTGATAACCACTGCCGTCCTTGACAATACTGTGATTTCCTCATCATTAACCGAATCCATTCAACCAGATGGTGGTAGTAGTAATGTCAAGCGCTCCCACGAAAAGAAGCCAACAAAAGACCGCCCTTGCAAAATTTGTGATAAAAAATTTGTTGGAGCGAAAGGATTAGCTCTGCATTTCCAAAAATGTCATCCAGAAAAAGAGAAACTTATTTTCAATTGTACATTTTGTGAGAAGACATTTACCTCAGAATATTCCTTCAAATCTCACACACGAATTCACACAAGAGAGAAGCCGTTTCGTTGTGACCTTTGTCCAAAACGTTTCTCAGAGAAACCACTATTAAAACGTCACAAAAGAGTCCACGCCAAGCCCTTGGCTTGTGAAATGTGTGGGAGAAAGTATGCAAAACAACTTGACCTGGACGTACACAAAAGATCCAAACACACGGGAGAGAGACCATTTATTTGTAAAGTATGCGGGAAAGGATTTTCAGGAAGTACTAATTTACATCTTCACATGATTGTACATTCGAATGAGAAAAATATTGTGTGTGAATTGTGTGGAAAATGTTTTAAAACAAAAACTGGGTTAAATGGTCACATGATTGTTCACACCGGAGAAAAATCTTTTGTATGTGATGACTGTGGGAAAGCGTTTTTCTATAAACATACGCTACAGGTTCATTCACTTGTTCATAACACAGAGAAATCCTTTGTGTGTGATTTGTGTGGGAAAAGTTACAAAAAGAAGATAGATTTTATCGTTCACGGGAGGACTCACACTGGGGAGAAGCCATATTTGTGTGAACTTTGTAGTAAAGGTTTTTCATCTAGTAGAATGTTAAATCAACACAGAAGGAGGCATGGAAATGATCGGCCTTACGTGTGCTCGATTTGTAACAAAGGTTTTAAGGAGTCTGGGAAACTACTCAATCATAAGAAACTTCACACGAGAGAGAACTCATAAGTGCAGAGTTAAGTCCAGAAAAGTGTACCGCCGTAAAATTGGCACCACCCTGGATTGATCTCAAATTCGGAAACTGTAGGTGCCGATGAGAAAAGAGTAAAAGCACTGGTATCATCACTAAAGAAATTCTAAATTTTTACTTTTCAATTTTAAATAAATTGAACTAAATTATAATTAATTCTGAATTCTCAATACAATTTTGTGTTTATTCTTTGTATATTCCAATGCAATGATGAAGTAAGAAAGTTTTTGCTGGTGCAATTTTTAACAAACACGACGCCGAATGCATATTATAAATTAGTTCACAAGTGTATTTTTGAAAATAATAATTGTCGTCTGTCGTCAGTCATTGCATTTTTTTTGGAAAGTAGAATTGCTATCGAGAAATCTTGTTATTGCAAAATATTTAATGAATCATAATTGTGAATTACCTACACTGGCTACACTACAGTATAGGTAAGAAGGAAACCTGAACTATGCAAATGCCGTAGGTATTGCTCATTTACTTATTAAAACCGGATTTAATTTGTTCATGATTGAAAGTGAAAGCAGTAGTAGTGGGTGCGTGGACCTATTACTTACCACATTTGCCTTGAGCAGTGAGAAGTGCTGTATAGTAGCTATCGTACGTACACACATACATTCATTTCATGATTTTATTATTTTTGAACATACCTAATTTATGTATTCCTGTATTTTGCATTGTGTGTAGTTGGGTTTAGATTTTATGCAATTTCCGTCATAATTTTGTTAACTTTCCAATAAAAATCATACGGAGTTATGCTGAAAATTATTCAATTCCACTTTTATTAATTGACACAAATATATTTAACACCAGCGCAGCCCATGCACGAATGAATCATCACTATATAGTCAATGGTCATACACGTACGTAGGTAAACGCGTACGTACAGTTTGTTTACTTCTGCTTAAACTGGCGAAGATGAGTTTATCACCCCCAAAAGCCAAAAGCCACCAAATCTTATTATTGTATTCCAACGTAATGTCATTGTATGGAAATGAGATGAGAAAATAAAGTTGTTTTATTTAATTCAAGAGTTTACTAAATATACACAGTGAATATTCTTCCTTTAAAAAAATTAAACGAAGGTTTCAATGAGACAAACACTTTCACGAAGAGTGCAGAGGAGTACGTACAGTAGTGCAGTAGTGAAGTTCTGCCTATTGCAAAGTCCTATCATGCAAAATTCGGACAAAATAAATATTTTACACCTGAAGTGTAGAGTGTGCAAACAGTACACTATGTATGTAGTGTTATTATAAAAGTTCGTCAAATTCCAGCACAAAGAGAATGAGAGTAATTTACGTGAGTTGATTAACAAAATACATTAAATGTTGAATCCGTGTAATTTAAGTAAATACAATTGAAATTATTATTGATCTTTTTGATTTTATTTCTTGTAGGTATTTGCACTTTGTATGGGGTTGACAACCTCTACCTTCCCATCCATTTCAGATGTGCTTCCGTTCTTGTTCTCGTCACACAATAAGATCAACAAGACAGTTAAGACGATTTCGCCAAGCAAACATACCATTAGTGTTCTCAAAAATATTGGTACAACTTTACCATCCACAAAATTTCAAAATCCTCAAAATGTTACTAGGAAATTGAAACGAAAAAAGAAATCGAACAACACCAATACGTCGCCCATGCCAAAATTAGTGGATCAACCCCCTAGTGCCCCTAGTACAAGTACAAGCTCAGACTCAGATAGCATTTCTTCATTTTCGTCCGAAAAAAATCGTATTTCCAGAATGTCACGTGTTGACGGTGACGTTGTACCTGTACCTCCTCCGCCCCTGTCAAATATTTTAACACCACCTGATAACCCATTCATGATAGCAATGCCAAGACGTATACCAGGCAGAGGCATTGACGAAAATGAAGAAAATATTCTGCCCGGTGGTCAAAAATTTTATGGACCAATCGATTACGATTTAGAAAGTTTAGAACGTCTAGCATTAGATCCCTTGGCTGTGGCTGTGGCTCCACCTTACGGCCACGATGAAGATGAACTCGAAAACATCATTCGAAAGAAAAAGAGCGCACAAGCTGTCATCTATGTAAATCCTTCTGAGCATGAGCATGCGTTTGCGCACCACCATCACTCTCCCTATTGGCCGACAGATCATGATCTTCATCATGAGCCAAAAACAGTGATTTACATAATTGGTAATGGCGGCAAACCGAGATTTCCATATAACTTTGGTCACTCAGGTTATTATTACCCACGTCCGACCCGGCGACCATCTGGCGGGTATTTGTACCCAAAACCGAAACCACCGGTCTACTTACCGCCGCCATTGAACAATACGTATTTACCACCTGCAACGACTACCATGGCCCCTGAAACAACTACAAAGATGCCTGATGAGGGTGAAGACCAAATTGACCCAGGGAGTTATACGACAACAGAGATACCAACGACGACTACTACAACAACGACGACGACGACAACGACACCTGCACCAGCGGTCACTTACATTCCACCTGCTCCTACGACGACAACGACCGAAAGTGAACAAGAAATCCTTCCGGGTGGTTACACCACAACGGAAGAGCCGAGCGTAACTTATTTACCACCCAAAAAACCAAGGAAGGATATAAAACTAGTACCCGCGGGTTCTGCCGAGGTAAATAAGCCAAAGAAAACAATCGAACTACCGAAGAAGGAAGCAGAGGGATATGTTGACCCACCGCTTAATAACCAATATTTGCCACTACTACCCCCAGTAGTGTATCCAAATAAATATGGACACGAGAATAAACCTTATGGACCGGGACCGGGACCATGGGATTGGGGTCACCAGAGTCACAATCATAACCAGAATGATGATTATGATGAATATGATAGTGATGAATACGAATTTGATGGAAGTGACAGTGGGAGTAATAGTTATGAAGCAGAAAATGACTACCATTCGGTTTCGGAATGGGGGAGTCCGAAACCATACCAACCCTATAGAGTTGATGATGGGTGGAACAGAGGATTTAGCCGCTCGAGGCAATTCAATACTGGGTTGAATCGTCGATCCAATTGGAAACCAAAGTACTTACCTGAAAACAGAGAGAAATGGAGAGGGCGTGGGCGTAGGCAAAGAAAGAGGAGAAGTAAACGGAAGTATAGAAATGATAATCGTTCAAAAGCGAATGTGGATGACTACAGAGAAAACGACTCTGTGAGCGTCAACCATGAAGACGAAGAATCAAAGAGTAATCACGATGAAGCGCAATATGATGCTGAAGATGACGACCCTTACAATTTGGAAGAAATTGAAACTGGGTCCAATAGACAAGAGATTGATCCTGGCCGTAAACCAAGAATAAAACAAGAATACTATGACGATGATCCTCAATACAATAATCAGAATAAATATACTTCTCATGAACAGGGCGGCCGAAATGTAAATGTAGATGACGATGGTGGTCGAAATCAACAAGTACATGAAGGTGACCCTGAGCGTAATAATTATGAACATGAAGACGAATATGCATTAAACGTATATAAAAATAAGTACAGGTTCAATAAACGCCCGAACACCCATGATAATAATTATCATGACGACGCTCGTGTGCCAAACCATGATACGCCCTCTGGGAATTACGATGAAGATCATTACAGACCACAAGAATACAGTCACCCAAAACAAAGGGATGCTTATAATGAGAAGTATACTGCTGGGGTGGAAGAACCATATGAGCCGAGGAACGCGAACGCTCAGAAAGTATTCCATCCTCAAAATGAGTACAAAAAATTTGAATCCCAAGGGCAACAACCGCAATACGAACAACCTCCAATTACAAACTACCACCAAGTGTACGAAAACTCTGGGGCTAAATATACAAATGATTTCCCACAATATTCAAATGAGCGTCAGGATCTTGGGAGTCAATCATTTCAGTATAAATCACATTTCAACGGATCCAAAAAGGCAACAGTTCCACCTGTTGAGCCATCTCAATTGAAATTCCATCAAAATTCGGGTTCACCTTCGCCCTATGTCAAAAATACTGAATACAAATACATATTCGATCAAAATGCTGCAGCTGGACCGATACCGAGTACTCCTTCAGTGCAAACATCACATTACTTGCACGCATTAATTGACCCGAACAAACTGTATCCGTTAAAATACAATGAAAATGTATTGGGGAATGGAATATCGGAGTCAAATATTAACCTTGAGCCTGGCCCTCTTTTCAAGTAAAAATAATACCTAGTTATATTTTATGAATTAATAGAAAGAACTTGAATGTGACTGATTAATTAATTTTTGTATTGATATTTTATTTTAGTTCATTCATCTATCAAACCCTGGGACTCGGGCTGTGACAAAACAAGAACGAATTTTAACTTGTGAAGTCAATAGACAAGAAGAGTAAATTTTTTTTACTCCAATTACGCGATGACACAAAAAAATTGTAGAATAATTTAATTTTGATATTAAATAATCCAATATGAAGAAAAAATACATGGACTTTTAGAATCCGGAGTTCAGGAATCAAAATCGACAAAATGTTTTAAAATTTTGGTGGCTTTGTAGGTAACTTTGGTCTATTAAAACATGATTCTCCGCAAAGCATTGGTGAATTTGGTTTAGGACCCCCGGTCATGGCGACACAATCGTCGTAGCATTTCTGGAATTCAGGATCCTCGGTTGGAGTTGACGATGGTAGGTTGCATAATTTTCCACACCGGATGTGTGGTGCATCCTTATCACCCTTTGCCTTTGCTTCGTCCATACAGTCCATGTAACATTTGCTACCAAATGAAGTCCCAATGAAATTCAGGATCAAAATGGCGATTGTGAAATAGAAGATTGATCGGGACATCGTGACCGAGTTCTGTAAAGTAAACCAGAATTGTGTACAAAAAATATATTTTAGTTTAATAAATCGATTAATTAGATTGAATAATTTTTACCGTTGAAACAATTGTATTCGAATAGGATTTCAATCTGAAATATGTTCTAAAAACCTTGGGTATTTATACAGGGAAATTATCTAAAGTCGTCATTGGTCATTAGTATAATTAATACAATAGATGCGGATCGGATGGTGTAAATCTTGGAATAATTTATTCTTTAGCTGAGCATAATTAAAATGAACAATTAGTATTCGAAAATTGAGACATAGCATGCATGACGAACCCGGAAAATTCTGAACAAATTAGATTCAGTCATAAAATTCATTAGTAAGTCATTAAGATACGAATCTTGAAAAGAAAATGATAGTAAATATGTCTCATAAAAAGTAGACATTTCTTTCCTTCCAAAGTTCAATAAAATAGTTGAAAACTAAAAGGAAGTCGCGCAGATTTGCCTTTGAACAGATAAACATTATCGATTGATCAATCTTGGCCTGGATATCATTCGAAAGTATTGATGAAAGCATGCCTATATAGCAAGTATTTTGTTCAAGAAACCAACAGGGAACATATAATATGGACGCCTCGACGGACAGTTGCTATGGAATCTCGCTGCGTCATTGTTTTGTTGCTTGTATT
>JAQGCB010002650.1:0-11122 GCA_034698835.1 Protaphorura tricampata | reverse complement strand
ATGCCATTCGCTTTCCACACAGGTTTTACCATATATATTTTTTGGACCTTGTATTACTTGGTCCGAGTTTCAGTTTAATGATAAATCCTTCTTTCGTGCAGAGTGTCACATCTAATTTTGGCAGACCCTTGGGGTTTTCCCGAGAAACCCGCGGATGTGAGTCAACGATATCCTATTCCTATGTGGGTAAAAATGATCGCTTACGTGCTCCAACCTCTGAATCCACTGTGGGGAATTCGTATCGCTGGACCAATGGGTAATACTTAATTGAATAGTGTTTACCCGGTAGAATGTGTTTACCAATTTTCGTATGTTTTCAGGACCCAAATTAATAGAGAAAGCGAGGCCAGACCTCATTAAAAAGTTCGCGACTTTATCGGAGGACGGGGATACGAAAATTGCAGAATACATTTTTCATTGCAACGCGCAAAATCCGACGTAGGTTCAAAACGAAGTATTCGTCTTCTTGTATTAAATGTAAATTTCTTGCATTATATCGGAATTCAATTTTTGACAATTTACAGTGGCGAGGCTGCGTTTCATTCAATGATGTCGTCCTTCGGTTGGGCGAAATACCCAATGAGTAATCGAATAGCATCCCTAAAGAAAGACGTTCCTCTGACAATGATTTATGGTTCCAGGTCTTGGGTTGATCATTGCCCAGGAACAATGATTCAACAAATCCGAGGGGATTCTTACGTGAACGTCCAGGTATGTCATTGTTTATAACTATAATTTTATTTGTACTTTGACGTTTGACTGAGTAGATTTTGAATATTTTATTCAATAGATAATTCAAGGAGCAGGTCATCATGTATACGCAGACAAGAAAGATAATTTTAATCAGTTGGTTCTGAAGGCGTGCGAAATGGGAGACTCGAACATAAACGAAAGCAACAATGCTCCATTAATTAAAGTAAATTTGGAGAAGGTGAAAGACGAGGTGGAGCTTGCCTTTACAGTTAGTCAGGATAATGAGGCAAAATCTACAGAAAATAAGCCATTAGTAGATTAGATTAATAGATTAGATTAGATTAGTAGATTGAATTAATTTAAAAACAAATTATTGCTTTTCCAGTAATATTGATTTAAAAATTGAGCATATACTTGGTTTCACAAAAAGTTTTACCGTAAGTATTTGTATGTTTTTTTGGAATTAGTTTTAGATATTTTTCAATATTCATATTAACGGGTTCGTCTCAATACTCATTGTTAGTTTATTAAGTGGGTTAAAATCTGTGCAAAGATCTTAATGGTTGACTTGCAATTGGACTACAGAGATTATGATTATGGCACACTTGTTATTGTTTCGATTTCTTTGTTCCTGCAAACCGTATCGTACAATATAATAACTAATATCGTTTGACATGACGCAATTTTATTTAATTAAGCTATTTTTTTCTGAATTTTTATTCTTGCCAAATGTTATTAGATTTGTTTTGGAATTCCCTTTAGTGTTTGTATCGTTGTACCTGTTCTAGTTACATCATCTTGGAGAATATGCGTGTTCGCCCAAGGTGTTGCACGCTTTTTGTAGTTACGTTAATTGTGAACATCGTATTATTTGGTGGTGCAATGTAATCGTTGAAATATTGAAACTTCTGTGATGTACGTAGCAAAGACGAATCGGTGGAAATAAAGTTTTTTTTTATTATTATGAACTTTCGCATCCTATAATCCTATCTCGAGAAAACTTTGTGAAGAGTGAAAAGTATATGTGAGTATGAGAGATCAAGTTGTTGGTCGTCATCCTAATGAAACCTGTGTCATGAACTGATATTCGATATGTAAACTTTTCTACTTTGTCACTTTCAATGAATATACATGGACAGGACACAAAAACCAGATTATCTCGAAGTCACACAAAAACCTGTGTTGACAGTTTAATTAGAAATTTGTTTGGAGGGATCAACAGGAACTGTTGACATTTACAACATTCAACAACAACAAACGTACAAATTAAGCTGGGTGTATTCACTTCGCCAGTATCCACTAGCAAAACTTCCGGACAATTTCTGAAGTAGTATAATAACAATTCTCTAATTTGTAGCAATTTGGCCATTAGTTTGTAAAGTTTGCTGCGATTTCCTATGTCTTGTGCTGATACTGTTACTGATGGAATAGTTTACGTAATATTTGGCTTGATTACACTTGACTTGACTTCATTAATGCCGAAGGGTGTTTTGGATGGGTTTTAAAGTTAGTCAATAATAAACCATTCTTAATAGAACTTAAGCTATACTAAATTAAAAAATCACATATTCTCTGCACAAAATTGGATTGCAGCCAATACTCCTGAATAATACAAACTAAAAATGTAACAAATGTTATCGCCCTTATAAATGAAGGTTAGAGAAATTCAACACATACTTTCATTTGTTGCCTGTAGTTTAGGGATAAGGATAATGAATTATCAACCCAACTAGAAAATGTTAATAGGGATGACAGTAATCCGAAGCTCATTTAAGAATTTTGTTTCAGAGAAAACTCCATATTGAATCATTTAAATGGTAAGACGTGTAATGTAAACTCAAAGGATTTTTGGCTCAACCCCACTTTTATGCGATTTATTCCCGTCGAATTTCCCAAAAAGAAGTAAAATTAAATAAGAATAAATAAGGTTATACATCCATCCAAAGCACATTTGATAAGAAAACCTTAATGTACACTTTTTATGACCACTACAGGTGCGCGTGTTGCACGAAGAAAGAACTGCTTTTTCGTTTCCAACGCGTCTTTAAGTCTTATGATTTATGTCTACAGTTATTTGTAGTAGTAATTTTACAAACAAAATGTGTGTACTAAGGCACAAAAGCCTGAACATACATCTGGTGGTATCCAAAGAAGACAATTTTTAATTCGCTTCCATGGAAGTTTGTTGACTGAATGAGGATTTTCATCCGGCCAAGTTTAAGGTTTTTAGCGTTACGTTGCTGGTACTTGGCAGAAATGGAGGACTTTCATCGAAGAGAAAATTCCTGAAGGTCTTGTGGTGTATAAGTACACAGTTCTGAGGCGTTGAAAAACTCTAGACTTAGACAGAGAACTTGGTCACCAAGCATCTGTGTATCTTATATCAACTTCTTTCAAAGCTGGCAATTCTTGTTTGATACTCTCAAATGTCTCAGCGGAGAGGTGAGTGCTGTTCAAATTCAATTTCCGGAGACTCGTCATGCCTATACAGGGAAGAGAGAACACAAGTCAAATGTTAAAATGTTAGAATTTCACTTTCCCTTGTCACACATCTTTAGTTTTATTGGGATTATACTTTGAAAGCTGAAAAGTGGAGAACTACATTTCTTTACTTTTTTTGGGTCACACTGTCACCTTAAACTAACTGGAAAGCGGAGTCTTGTGTATCTATCTTTCAACATTTCTACAATCCTCTGTACATGTTCTGTCAGAGATCAGTGTTATTCATTTGCCATGTGCTGTTGCAAATTGCAATCGATAGCAAAAAAATTAAAAAATTTCAAGCGAAGGCCTCTTATGAGGGCGTCACTTTCCCGATTCCCGGTAATATTTTAAGACCAACTGATGTCTGGTCAAATAATGGATATGATAGTTAACTTACTGATTAGTGAGAGAAGCCCTTTGTCCGTAACAGGAGTTTCACACAGGTTCAGTACTTGTAAACTTGGCAAATGCTCAGAAATCAATTGTAATCCAGAGTCACCGAACTGAAATTTATCCAAAGACAAGGAATTATAATCAATTAAAATCAAAACCGCGTCCTCATTCTACACCATCATAGTGGGTGAAAATAATGAAGTGAAGAACATTTCAGTGAAATTATTTTAATTTTGTTTCATATTTTAAAGAGCAGACGTGCTGTGTACATTCTCTGTTGTCATTCCCTGACATCCCTACCCTTTATTGTCGAAAGACATGAAGCGAAAGAGAGTGAAAGTGAAAGCTTTCAGTTTACTTTCACCTCTATTTCATCGGACTGGAGATTTTTATTTTACATCTGGGAGGGCTTCCCGACCGACTGTCATTGTCCCATGCCGTCGCGCTCACATGAATGATGGGTATGGGCCTATTCTGATCCAATAATAAGGTGTTTCTTGTGATATATACCGTCAGTCAATATGGATATTTTTAGATATGATGATGATGATGTTTTTGAATTCGGCAAATGCCATTGTTCCAGGAAAGAGAAAACATTTGTTCTGTAACACTGAACGTTAATGTCTTGAGATTAAACACTAATATAGCCCGGGCGTCACAACTTTTTGCGTTAAGAAAATGGAGAAAGTTATTGCAGATCTGGAATCTAGATGCAAGCCGGCTTGTATTTTGATTCCTAGAAATATCATTCCTAACAACAAAAATGGGTGGTATTATGGTAATGTAGAAAATTATAACTCGACAAAAAATCAATTTAACATTCACGAAGGACTTGAATCAAAAGCGACAAGCGACTTTATAAATTACAGTGTTACCAGTCTAGTCAGTCGTATTATGAAGATTTAAGAGATGTGTGACTTTAATGCAAATGTCATAATGAAAAGGACTCCATTTGTATGGAACGCTATATCTAGCAAAGACTGACGTCGAGAAATTTCTGCGTAATATATCTCATTTGGAATTCCGATCATCTCAGGATAATTAATGAAGAGTCATAAATCAAGTCTTTACGCGCTAATCCTAAACACAGTAAAGGAAACAACAAAAGACTATTGAAACACATTTGGGAATTCCACGAGCACTATACTTCAATCAAGTTAAACTCTGAAACCTAGTATTCAGGCTCAAATGCGGCCAATACAGCCCACCAAAGTCATTAATAATTTTGATCATATACAGAGATTAATATATTACCTACGTATAATAATGTATTTTAGTCCTTGTCCGGTACATTCAAACCTATCCCAATCTATCCTATAAGGATTACAGTACGTCACGACTAGTCTGGTTTTTCCTCCACGAACGTACGCGTATTCTGCGTTACATATGTAACCTGAGAGTCAATTATTCGCGGGACTGAGAGAGTTTGGAGAAAGTAAGGGAATCCGAACAAGACCAGGCCAGGGTCAAGCAGTGGGTCGTTTTCACACATGGTTACTCCTAACATTGTTTGCCAATCTCATTACATTCCTGACATTTTGTTTAAACTAAGAGATTGAGTGAGGGGTGGGTGGTCGGTCTTACTTCGTTCCGTTTTTTGGAACGAGGAATTTCTTTCCTATACGCTCAACTGTTAACTTTGAGTAATGTGAGAGAGAAAGGTCGTACCGTTCCTTTCCGTACAAGCTAACCTAGGGACTAGGGATGAAAGGAAACCGGGTCTGGTAGTCAAGTCTGGTCTGGCCATCGGAAAGAAATGTTGCTTTTTTTTTGCTTTACAGGGAAACCACTTTTAATGTAAAGCTCAGATCTCACTCAGAATAAGTTAGTCATCATTAACTATCTCACCTCATAAATCTCATTATGTGAAGATTTCAGCAGAATAAACTACCAGCAATGCTATAATTAAGTTTAATTTAAGCTGAAACATCTATTCAAATATATCTAAGTATATATATATGCGTATCCTCACGGATTTATGTTTGGTAGTTTATCCAGTATTTACGCGAAAAGTATTTTCCTTGTTAGACATTATACTTACTTGGGTGGACCACAGGTTGAGATAGCGGAGAGATGGGAGTTTGATTAATTGTTCGGCACAGGCACTCGTAACTTGTGTGAAAGCAAGGCCTGTGGAAATAGAACAAAAAATATAATTTCCGAAGAATATAATATAATATAGCCGTGGCCAAGCCTTACAATGGATGGGTGGAATTTTCGGTTGATGATGCATTCTCATTTTGTCAAGAGGGACTGACGTTAAGGATTCTTTTCAAATCCAAGTGAATCGGGCCAACCCACCAGCCCCTCCCTTTATTCAGGTGCAAATGACATTCACACCTAGTCATTATTACACTTTCTCCGGCATCAAAGTTTGTGTTTCAAAGTACTCTTGGATCTTTCATTACTTCCACTTTATAGGTTATATAAAACGAAGAAGGATTAATTACCTTGCTACTTTTATGATGTCACTTAAAGGACAGAAAATTAATGGCATCCTGAAAAATTTGGCGGGGTGCTCAAGTTATCTGAAATTATCCATGGGGTTAGGTCTAGACCTCCCAAGTGAAGCTTTGTACTATGAAATCTAACTCCTGAACGCGAAAGGTCAAATTCAAGTGTGATGTGGTACTTCCTATAGTATAACAAAAGAAAAACTTTCACCGATTTCGAAAAAATTTGACTTTTCCAGACAAAACATTTATCTCGAGACTAGTTTTATGGGAAATTCGTCCTATCCCAGAGGGGAAAGAAAGGCTCTAAGAAAAGTGCGGTTTCCCACATTTGATTCCACATCCACACCTACATGTAAAACTAACGTGCGTCTTCATCTCTCACCGGTTAATGTCATACTCCAGTACTAGACGCTTATCAGATCAGACATTGCCTTATATTTGGATCGGTTTCGAACCATCTGATTCCTACACATATAACCGTATACCAATGAACATGTTGTCAGATACTGATTATCAAATTCAAAGGCACGGCTTTACATTATCCAATATTAGATTAGATCGGAGCCTTGCGCAAGTGGTCTCCCTAAATGTCATTTATCGGCTGAGTTAGAGGAATTGGATTCACACAAAAAGGGATACCATTGAAAATTCCAAGTTTTCATAGTAAGGCAGGCCAATACTATAAACCAAATGTTACATTTAAGGAAACATTTTTCATCTCACTCACTCAGACACTCCAAGTTCCCAAAGGATCCGCAGCTGAGAAGTTTCTGAAGATCTGCATCTGTTGAGCGGCTTGGAAGTGTTAACTTCCGTGGACCGCCTTTCTGTTGCTATTTCAAACGTAAAATTAAATGAGAAACATCAGAAAGGAGAAACCTACCTTATTCCTACTCTACAACTAACTTTCTAGTCGACTCTAACAGAACTTGTGTACACAGACCAAACAAAACCACAACAGCAAACACAACTTTTAGTTTCCACACAATTGGCTAATAGAATTTGAGGGAAGGGTGCTGACTCACGTCAAGTCACCACCCGAAGGTAAGGTAGTCAAAGGAAAAAAAAAGTTTTGTTTGCACAGCAATTTTACTTGGATCAGATTACTCAAATCCTTTCATAAGAATATTTATGATTCCTCAAGAAATTCTATGTACTTTATATGTAATCCCATTTGATTACCGTCCTTCTCTAATTTCCTTTAATTTGACATGCAAAGTTTTCTCCGGACAATCATTCCGTTTTCGCTGAACAATTCCATCCCGGTCCAGCTCCGTTCCGTATTCAATCGCTGAATCCATTATTCTACTCAAGTTCTTTTAATTTCTCTATTCAGGAAAATTGAGAAAGTTTATTAAGGCTTTCTCATGGTTAATTACAACTTGAAATAATTAAGACTCTCTGACTGTGAACAAATTGATAATTTCCTCATTCTTTTATTGTTGGAACTACTTCGTTTTTTAGTCCAAACTAAAAGAAAACGAGATGCGATTTCAGTAAAAGCTGATTGCTCTGCGGAGATTACTTACGAATCTAGTTACAGAACAAGTGGTAAGTTTCTCTCATGTAGTTCTCAAATAGAAAGCACATTTATTTTCTGCATGCGAGCTCCTTTACTCACCGTTCCCAATTTTCTATTTGAATTGAAATCTTCCAAGATTTTGTCCTATGACTGACACTGTCACAATGGTTCGGTTCTACCCTAGCTTCTTATTGTATTCTTGTACGGAAAATTTAATCTTGTCTATAGCATATTGTTACGGTCACACTTTAAATCGAACCTGTAAATTTTATACAGACTTTATAAGGTGCTCGAAAATGGGAAAATCTTACTTAATTCTTCAAGCGCTATTCGTTAGTATTAAGTATTCAGCAATTATGGATCGGATTAGCTTAAGCCAACGATGGCACGATGGCTTGAACAATGCCGTAAAATTCCATTATCACCGGAGACTTTCTAAATTCGATCAAACGGAGGAAGCTCAGTTCTAGTAATTGACCGTAACATATGTGTGTACTAGATTGAGACATTGTAATAGTTCGAAGAAAGGAGACAATCATAATCTAAAGAAGACTGGGAAAACAAATGAAACGAAAATCTTTGTCGTTTGTAGCGGGCGTACCAATTCTGTGAGATGAAGTTGGCGAGTACAGAGAGAATCATAATTGGCACTTCCGGTAGGAGTACTCTGAAGAGTCGTAGCAATCTGAACACGTTGGTCCTCACTTGAGATGAGTTGCCACTCTAGAAGAAGGCACAGGGCTTCTTGTGCTGCTCCATGCTCACGTCCTAATGCCAAAAACAAACAACTTCCCAAAAGTTTACCACCCAGCTGAGCCAGAAAGCGTTTTCGTCGGAAACAACAACTCAGAAGTCGTTCCAGCTGTGAATTAGAATCAACCATGTCAGATTTGCATTTCCTCAACTATATGTAAAAAGGAGTTTCGGATCCGGATTTTGGTGGAACAGCATAAATGGGCAAAACTTTCTCTTGAAACTCTCATTATTTTTTTTTCTTCATAAAATTGTATCCTTCCCTCTCAGTCTCTAGCCTAATACGTTCCGTGCTAGTTATTTAACAATAAAAGAATACATCCGTCCCGTGTTGTACTAAACGTACAATACACTATATGAAACCTAAAAACTAATGACTGTCTGTCTACACCACCCGTTACTCACTGCTCTCTTCTGTAGCTAGGATTTAATTATTACCATCTCGTCTCAATTCAGTCGTCACTATTCGTAGAAATAGGAGTATACAGTAAATTATTATTTGCTGTCAGCCTTCACTGCCTTTAGGCTCAAATGCGAAATTGTACTGTTACATGATTTGTCTTTCCAAATTACACGTCTACGTAAAACTAGTGCCCGTAAGGCTACTGACTAGAAGAACAAAATAATTATAAAAATTTCTTCAATTAAATCTGTAGAGAGGGGCTTAACTAATATTTCCAGGTATAGCTGCATGGTCTTCTCGTAAAAGTTTGACTGTAGAATTATGAAAAGGTAAAAATATGCTCCTTCGGTATGAGAGAATCTAGAAAAGTGGGACAACCTCTCATTTAAGGAGAAAGTCAAGTAATTACTCTGGGAAAGTGCCTCGCTCGTTCTGTCCTTCGTTTCGTTCGTTCGTTCCACTTATTGAAACACAGGATGAAAAGAAAGACGAGGACAAGAGGAGCGGAGGAAAGTATTGTGAAGTGAATTTTGGGCTTGTCTCATGTTTCCTTTCCAAAAGTGCTTTCAGTGGAACCCATCGTACTCGGGAGTTGGACGGTAGTGGCAGTGAAAGGTAAAAATAGAAAATGCTATTAACTTAATTAAAAGCTTGGCGACATTACATGTACAAGGATGAATATGTTTCTCCTCGACTGACTGCCTCCCTCCCTGCCTTTCTCCTAAATAGCATCCTAGAATTCTAACATTACATCCTAGAATTCTAACATTACATCCGTGTAATACACAAGAAGGAACTCAAGTCTTCGTCCTTCTTCCAACTAATTCTGATCAGCCACAAGGTTTTCCAAGGAAATTCAAGTCAAGGCATCATCAAGACAAGGAAAGTAGCAAAGTAGCATAAGTTGAGTTCTTTTCGGTTCAGCTCACTACCAAACTGATAGACAGGAAAGTTTAGTATATGTATGCTACTATGTTGCATGCATTCACTTTTCTCTTCGAAATACGATTCTTTCTTTGGGAGAGAACGACTAACGACTTTGAGGTTCTGGTTCTCGGGTACAAACGAAAGGGATGGAGAAAGTGGAAAGACGGACAATTCACAGGAGAGATCAGCAAGACATATTACAAATGAGATGAGGTTGAGTTTCCCTATACATTCAGTCCTAGAGCTCTCAGTCTCAACTCTTGGGTCGAGTAAGTGAAGAGTGAAAGTGAATGGAAATATATCTTAGAATTGAAAGAAAAGACAAGTTTCACAAGGAAAAGGAAAGGAAATTACTTCCATCCATGTCACATATGTATATGAGGGAGAGGATTCGGAGTACATACACGTTATGCCATTCGTGATTTTCCTTGTTCAAGATGATTTTACTGAGAACTTCACGTTTGGCTTAGCAAGTCTTACAGGAATGAGTTAGTTGTGCACAGAGAAAGCAAAGTGGAGAAAGTCCAAATCCTTTACGAAATGTACACGAACACTACTATTTTTGGGCGGCTTTCTATTTGGGTTTACTTGAGGCAATAAAGGAAGCTTTATGCTTACTGGTACACGGGGGTCATGGTTAGCAACAAGTCCAGGGAAGAAATTGAAATTGAAACTGTTTTCTCTAGCCCTAGCTTAGCTACGATGAATGTGAATTACGAGGACGACATCAAACATCAATCTGCTAAATGACCACTCCTAACACACTTTCCATTAGAAAGCACTTGTCTCGTCAATTTATAAGACTACTGTGTACTTCAAATGTTGGTCATTTCAATTCTAAAGAAAGAGTCAAACAAAAGTAACAGTCGAACTCAAACGAACGAAGCAGCCTGTGTGCGTTATTGTATGGGTGATGCTCAGTTCGGTTGTTAGAAATGTTCAATGTCTTACTTCGAAGCAATAAATCTACTGAAAGACTGAAACATATACATTGTGCTATAATGTCTTAGACTACAGACCGAATCCGAAAACCCCGGGTAGCTAGCTGGGAATAATAAAACAACGTAAAAGACTTACCATGAGACCCCATAATTCAGAGTCGTCGGAACAGGCAAGATTAGAGGGAGAGTAGAGATGAAACCAGCCTTCCTTCCCATCCCGAATCTCCATCACCATTTGATGAACCTGATTATTTAGTATAAGTTGAATCAGTACCGAAAATCAAAAAGAGTATCCTCACAGGCAATAAAACAAACCAAACTATTTTATATAGTACGCCCTAGTGACTAGCTGTGAATTTGTGGGATTTGAGGAAATGATAAGAGCTTCAATGCTCTAGAGAAATCAGTGCACAAAAATTAAGACATCTTATAAAAATATAATCATATCTTATATGGAATACAATGCTACAGTCAATTCTCTGAGTGGGAGGTGGCGATCACCACTCTGTAGGCACTAACTCTGAATTAGAAAGGCCATAGTCGTTGTAAT
>JAQGCB010002649.1:0-11123 GCA_034698835.1 Protaphorura tricampata | reverse complement strand
TTTGAACCGGAAATCACTGAAATTGCCATTAAACGAAGGCAGATGATGTTGACAGTAGTGATGATGAAGAGATTCTATTGAATCCCCCACTTCAACATGAATGCATTCTCGTCATGATCAAATGATTAGTATTGCATTGTAATCCCTCAATGGATTAATGGTATGTTAGCTGGAATATTATTTTACCTAGTTAGTGAGTTTTCCTACACAATCAGTCTAATGAGCAAACCTTTGGGAATTTATTTAGCCATTCTGTGTTTACTCATTTCAGGAACACAGAAGAGAAGGCTGGTGCGTGCGGTGCGGTGCGGTGTAAGAAGGCGGCGAAGGAAATAGCATCCAAGATGAAAACCCGAGTCAATTTAGCATCGAATGCCATTGTTGTAAATATTAATTTTTCGGGTGAAAAACATTAAGGGTTATTATTGGATGGAGGTATTTAAGTTGGTTTGTTGTACGCACACACGTATAATGTAGTACATGTGTTCGAAAGGTTTGAGTTCACATGGAAATCATGGAATACCGTACTACTATACTGAATAGAGGCCGGGTCTCCAATGCAAGCCGCGTCAAATTCTCAGTTCTTCCATGTAAGGCAGTCAAAGTGTGTTCTGTTAAATAAGCCGGGTCAAAAAGTTGTTTTGAGTGAATAGGCCCGGGCTTCTATTCAGTACCATGTATCACACAGTAAAAACACAAGGGTAAAAGTCTAAAAGTGCATAGAATTTAGAATAGACATGTTGAAAAATTCATAATTTTAAAATTCATCCAATCCAAATCTACTGCCACACTTCTGCAATTTCATTTTTACGCAGTGTTTTCTTCCAATTTTGACTTTTTTTTTTAAAAAAAACTTTTTCCAAAATTCACACGCGACCGACACACACACGAGCGACTGCGATTTCCGTGCTTGAACGGAAACAGCAAGAGCACCATCTCCGTCACTCAGAAAATCTCCCCGGGAAAATTGTAATTCTCCCAAAAATCAGAACAAAACATTCAATTCAATTTTCTCAGTTTTGTTTAGAGAAGTAATTTTGAATTTTCTACTGTTGACTGTCCAGTTTTTCACTGCTGAATATTTACGAGAAATGGGTGGTGGTAATAAGAATAAGAAATTCAAGAAGGGTAACCATAAATTCAACCCAAATCCAAACCCTCGAGCTTGGGCACCAATTCGGTAAATAATTTATTTCATTGTTGTGTTTAATTTTTTAAAGTTCCAGTCAGATCCCCAAAATAAATCCGTGGTGCGCACTCAATTTTAGTTTTATGGTTTGATGTTTTAATTGTGATTGCAGTATGATTGTCTGACGTTCCAGACAGACGCACGCACGTCTATACCTGTACAAATATTACATACACATTCTTCGGGTCGGACTAAATCGAAAAAATCGCAAATATCGCAAAAAATCGCAAAAATCGCAAAAACGCAAAATATATAGAATACATAATAATATATTAAATTTTAATTTTTTCTTTCATTTTCAGTGGTAAAGATGCTCTGTACCATACATCATATCAAAAATATCAACCCGAAGGATCTGGTGGTAAATGGTATTCCGCAGTTTCAGAAAGATTCAATAGAATGGATTTATTTAAAGAGGAATATATTCCGGATGGAATCGGTGGAGGAAATCGACCGAAGAAAACTCGTCAGAAACTAAGGAATTTTTGTCTTCAATCAAATATTGACAGAGCTGTTGGTGGTTATCAACGGGAACAAAAATTATCCAGTAGTATTGAAGAACTCAAGACACAAATCCAACTGAAGGTACGCTGTTTTATTGAATTATAATAATTTTGGTTTTCCTTTTTCAGTAGTCGGTCTGGTTTCGATACATTAAAGTGGTTTCATATCCTTTCTAGTCAGTTCCAGTTCCAACCAGGAAGCCGGCGCGAGAGGAAAAATTACAGAAACATGAAAGTAGTTTTGATCACGTTAATATGAAGGAAGAGAAGGTAATCGACCGAAATTAATTATCACTTTTAGTTCTTTTTGCAATGTATAGATCTAAATAATTTCATTGTGGTCCAACTTTTCTTGTGTAGTTTCAGTTCTATTTTGTTTTAGTAACATTTAATTTGGACCTTATCTTACAGAGTGAATCTGATGGTGACACGAACAAGAGCACAAATGGTGATCAAAATTGTACTTCTGAAAAATTGAACGAGCTAAACAACCAGATTCTGAGTTTAGAGGTGCATACCATACAAGTTTAGACTAATTCGTTAATGTCACGCCGAAATTATATCGGTACCCTAACACTAACATGGTCTTATTTTTTTAACAGAGTGAATTAAGATACTTGAGGCAATGTCGGATTCCGTATTTGTCAAGAATGTATGAACTGAAGGCAGGTACCGGTGATTCGACTTCACTGGCAGCAAAAATATGTGGATTTGTTTCCACTGAGGAAAATATGTACGAAATTTTATTCGCACTTGTTCGAGAGAAAATTCTACCAGAGGGGAAACAATTCATCGTTAATTATGTCACACCGCGTCTGGCTCTGAGGACCACTTTCGATGGAATAAATGCACTCAATACAGATAAATGGCTTTGCGAACTGGTAAAAATTATTCAATTCAATCATGTAACTTGTATTCTTGTAAGGTTAAGAGATCAGTTATTTGCCTATTGCTAATTAGATGTCGTTAGGAGCCTTGTCATTATTGACGAACATAGTTTATTTTTGATGAAATCTCTGATTGTTTAGATTGAATTCAGAAAAGAGGATCAAACCCCGAGAGTTCTTGAAGAATTCAACAAAGGCGAGCTCAGAGGAATTTTTTTGCCATTGGAGAGAGGATTTTTGGATAATGAAATTGAAGGCGCAATGGCCAACACAGGATATCTGATTAATTTTTTTACAATGCCCCTGATACAAACATCTAATATGAGTAGCGAACGTGTTAGAGCGTATTGGGAAAGGTTTGTGCAATAAATTTTGAGTATTCTCTTAACTTAACATTGTATGTCCTAGGATCCGGCGGTACAGAAGCTTTTCGTTTCAGCCAGGCTAGGGGTTGCTAGGGACAGATTTTACAAGTACTGTTGTGCTGTACGACTACCAGTCTTGATTTTTCTTGTTCTTGCTCTATTAAAAATTGTTATTCAGCTTCATTGAAGGTTTTGATACTTGACAAATTGTATTTTCCGACTTTCTGTAAACCAAATAGTTTTTTGTTTATAAAGTATGCTTCTCTGCAGTCTTTTAAGAGCAGTTATGTTGCGGAAAATCCGAGAGGGCAAAAAAATAGCTAGAGTACAACACCACAAATAGTTTAACGCAATTCAACGTTAGTAATAAAAATCGTACTTTTATAAAAACACGAACTTCATTTTTAGGGGGGAATTATCTGGACAAGCGTATAAAGATGAGTGCTAATAGGTGCAATTAAAAACAATTTTCATTATATTTTCTTCATTTCAGGGTTGACTATTCAAAACATGTTGGACAGAGTCATCGTCCTTTGACCGTTGTGGATTTTGTGTCACCCGTACATTTGCTCCAATACGAAGACGTGTATCGTCGAAAGGGATTTGTTTTTGATCAGTCGAGTTTCCATAATTTTGACGCCAATATTGCCAAAATCCATGTCCCGCCTGTACTAACGGATTCTTTCGATGCCCAATTTCGGGATAATTATATTGGAGAATCTCGGAAAGTAAAGTCAGAGGCTCCAGCTACAGAAACCGTAACAATTGGTTCAGACTCGGATGATGATGGTTCAGAATCTAATACGTACAGGGATTTTAGCTTTGACATTCCACCGGTGAGTGTTAAAAGTGAATTTCCAAACCAACACGACGACGCTCCAAATGCATCATTCAACATTACTGAACCCACTCTAATAAAAACCGGCACCGAATTGAAAACCGAACCGCTGGTGTCCTCCACTCACACGCATTCCCGAAAACGACGCCATCCTGAGTATTCCGAAGATTCAAGTTACTTCAGTCAAAGAAATTCCATTGAATTTACCGAAGATGGTACATTAGTTCGTGATTATGGACACGGAGATCCAAATTACTTGTCTGGTATTAGCTCAGAGAATTATCCGGTTCCAGATTTTACTACTCGTTTCTCTGCAAATGGGTACACGCAAAATTCTCATCCGGATAACTTATACCAGTCAGGGTCACGTCTTTATCCTACTCAGGAAGAACAAAATGATACCAGTCCGTTTCAGTTTCAGTATACTCGACGTCAATCAACTGCGACTGCGACTGATTCTAATTCCAATTTTAACTATCGACGATAGAGAATAAAGTCATATAATAAAGTTAATATATATATATATCGCTGTCTGTTTAAAGTTCTTAGGATACCCCAACAGAGCGTACCAATTCAGATCAGAATCGTGCCGAATTTAGGGCTCGGATATTATAAGTTGAAGATTTTGTTTATTGTTACCACCCTTTGTTGTTCATTATTACAGCGCAGCGTTGAATAAAGGGAGACTTAAAGCAATTAGTAGTAAGTGTTCATTGATTGATATTTTCCCACCCGGGCATAAGAAATAAATGGCTGGAAAATTATACGGGAGTACCTCCCATACACCCAAAGCGCCGGGCAGACCCTATAGTATTGGCTAGTTCTCGAGTGTAAAGCTAGAAACTACAGTTTGTGGCCAAAACGAATGACACGGAACTATTTTGCTGGACCAAAAAATATTTTAATGATTTATTCATTTATTGCTCGATGATGGCCTCGACAAAAATCAACTTATTCAGAAACTCATCTTACACTAATGCACCAAACTCACTAGTTTCGTGAGTAAAACCAGCATCGACTACAGTGAACTCTCTATACTTCCCCTATATCGTACACCTCTCTATTCCGACCAAAATGTCAGGAACGCAAGAACTCCCTTTGCATACCCTTCTTCGTTATTCCACTCTCTGTATATTAAACTTTGCCTTTATTGGACACATTTTGGTGCATTTTTCGAGTTCGGTATATAGAGAGTCCACTGTATATCGCGAGATCGCGAAATACCATGTGAAGCCGTCGAATTTTGTGAACGACATCCTCGCCATCTCTTCCCTTGATGAATTTCCGCGCGAATTTCCACTAACATTACAGAAAAAAATGAAAAAATTGCTTCACTCACAATACCTGCAGAAAATACATTTTTTTGAAAAACGGGAATAATTTCATAATTTGTCATTCTTGAAATTAAAGAAAACCTAAATTCACAAATCATAAAAATATCAAAATGTGGAAGAAGTTGAAAAATGGGAAGGGAAGGGGTCGTCACTTCGAATGGAATTCAAATCATCGTCTTCGTCGGTAAATTATTCATGTATTTACGTACTATCTTATTCGTTTTAGTTTTTAATCTGAAGTAAGACCAAATCTGTAATTGTAATTACGAAAATATTCACAATTCCTTGTTTGTAATTTGAATTACTTTAGCCATTTTCTCCGATTTTTTCACTACTGACTAGACTAGACAATTCTTTTCGAAAATTTTGATTCACCGAATAAAAATTTGGTAGCTTATGTGTTATGTCTTCAACTACATTTTCCAATATTATTATTTCTCTGCTATTTCAGATTGAGATATGGTCTTGGTTACAGACACGGACACAACACGTCGGACTATCAAAATCAGCAATCAGAATCCGAAACACAATCCGACATGGAGATGTGGTATTCTATAATTCCTCAGCAATTCAAAATCATTCCATTTGAAGAGAAACCTAATCATTTCATGGTTGAGTTTGACGGAGATTTAATGGAAAGGTGTCACTCACTTCAGTCAAATATTGACTATGGAATTGGACAATATCGAGAGGAGCAAAAATTATTAGCCAGAATTACAGATACAAAACGCAGGCATCAAATACAACAGGAACATGAGGTCTGTGTGTTCTCTCTCCATATTCAATTCAATATGTTCAATTGTCGTTGCCAGTTGTTGTTCACGTAAAAGTAGTTAACCTTACTTTGTGTATGTATAATTTTCCTTACATTGCACCTTGCACCGGACATATTCAAAACAACTGCTTGTTAACATATTTCTATTTCATTACTTGTTGCAGTCAAGACCAATTTCAAAGAGGATACTCGCCAGAAATCCAAATCTTAACGAAACATTGGAAAGTAGAAGCATCGGTGCAGATCAATTAAAGATTCTCGTGGAACAACAAGAGGTAAGTGACGTTATTTTCTAGTGGCATGTTTTAACAAGTTTGTTTACATATACGGCCTGTTTATGCTTAGCCGGTAAATGGTAACTTTCCCGTCACAATTCAATTTTTTCCAAATCGGTCGAACGAATGACAATGACTAATGAACTTCAATTTACAGTTATGATTTGTCGATATGAACAGAATAGATTGATGCTGTTGAGGCAATCCCGGATTCCATATTTGTCAAGAATGTATGAACTGAAAGCAACGACCGCGGATGCGATGTCACTTGCCGTTAAAATATGTGGATTCGTAATGACTGAGGAAAATATTTATGAAATTTTATTTGCACTAGTTCGAGAAAAGATTTTACCGGAAGGGAAGCAATTCATCGTTAACTATTTCTATTACACACCCCGTGACCTTGTGGAGATAGTTTTGAATGGGATTAATGCACTTGGTTCTGAACGACTCTGTGAAATGGTAAAGTACTGTCACTCAGTTTCAGTTGTAGTGTGTAGTTGGATCTTATAAAAATTACCTATGGTCTATCTTGACTACTTTTTGAATTCTTAGATTACATTTGAGAGGGAGGAGCAAACCGCGAGCGTTCTTGAAAATTTTGCAGGAGGTGGCCTGAGGGGGATTTTTGTGCCTCTTGACAGAGGATTTTTCCAACACGAAAGGGAGAGTGCAATGGCCAACACAGAGTACATGATTAATTTCTTCACAGTTCCGTTAATCGAAAATTCTATCATGAGAGAAGACCGCATAGAGAACTATTGGAATAGGTCAGCTCAAAGAAATACGTAATACGTACTACGCAAATGACGAAATTGAAAGAAAATTACTTTTTTTCAAATTTCAGGATTGACTATTCAAAACACGTGAAGGAAAATTATCGCCCGTTGACAGTCGTAGACTTCGTTCGACCTGCCCATGTATTTCAGTACAAGGACTTGTATCGTCAGAAGGGATTTGTTGTTGACTTAGTGACTGTGCATAATTTTGAAGCCAATTTTGCACAAATTCAACCACCACTTATACAAACATTTCGTCAATCTCTTAAAACTGACTCTGAGGTTATCACAGCCGTGCCGTCAAAACCAACATCCACGAAATCTGAAGTGGATATTCCTGCCCAGCAAAATAAATATGATGCTACAGAATCTTTATTTTCCAAACCGAAACCTATCCCAGTAATTATTGGCGAAATACAAATTCCTGTCCAGCAGAAGTTGGACGCTCCAAAACCCGTCTTAGCCAAGCCTATCCCGATACAAATTCATGCAGAGAAGAATAAACCTGTGACTCAAACAATCGCACTTTCGAAACCTATTCCAGTAATCGGTGAGATCGTTGAACAGCAAAAGCCAGAAGTTCCGAAAGCTGTATTTACCAAACATATTCCTTCAATAGGCGATAACAAAATTGCTCCTCAACAAAATCAAAATAAACCTGAAATTCCAGAAAGTTCATATCCCAAACCCATCCCTGTCATATCCAGTATGAGAACTGAATGTGAAGCCCAGCCAAACAAATTGATTTCAATGGGAAATTCGCGAAAACGAAGTAATCATAATGGACAAGCCTCTATCAGCAAAGAAACTGTGCTTGAGGTAGATGGTCCACTCCTAGAGGTGTCATTTTTCCGTGATTATGGACATACACATTCAAATTATGAAAGTAGTGTTACCGCAATTGCAAATAACAAGACCCGTGAAAACATTCCAGAAGATCAGGTTTCAAATTCTAATGGTTCCGCAACCGCTAGTGTACCCAAACAGATTCCCGTCATTCTGCATCATGAACCTCTGTATTATTCATTCAACAATCCTCTGACCAATTCGTACCCGGACGCCGAGTCTTCTAAGAAGTCACGATTATGTCCTACTCATGAAACAAAGGAGAATCAGAAGTCTGGTTCGTCAACTAGTAATGATTTTGATTTGAGTTTTGAGCGTAGACAAAGAAAAAATTATAAGTAGTTTTAGTAGTCAGTTAATCGTATCGGTAAAGAAAATGTTGTCTTAAATCTGGCCATCACAATAACTCAAATTAATTGTACTTGTGACCAATATTTTGTTAATAGATTACTTAGGTTCAATCCTTGCCCTTTAATTGTTGAATGGATTTTGGATTTGAATAAAGGTGTGCATGTCCATATTGGAAATAAACCGTTCATCTTATAATACGTCATTCGATTAAGCCTTCAATTGTTCCAAACTAATCTAAATGCATTGCATGTGCATTGCAATGTATTGCGGGTAGCGGGTATATGGCGTATGACCGGGCGCTAAGTAAGGATCCGGTCTTTCTCTCAACATTCCACATTTCTGTAGTCAGCTTGATTTTCTCGCTTGTAAAAGTGTGCTTTGCGTGTAGACTTAGACTCAAGCCGGCGTTTATTCATGCCCGGCGTTAATTCGGACCTAGCTTTCATTCAGACCCGTTTAATCAAGGAATAACATTTCTACCAGGCGTTTATTCGAACCCAGGTGTTTATTGAAGCCCCGGCAGTTATTCCGCTAATTTCCGTAATTAATTTTTAAGTTTTGCTATGCTGTGCTAGTGCTATCACACTTTTTGATTCTAAATAAAATTAAGAAGGATGAGTAATAATGTTGGTTTTGAAAGTTTTGATGCGCCCTGTACGCGTACGCTAATACTTGTGCTTCGTGCATGGTTAATTGCACTCCAATCTCTGAGTTATTTTTATTTTGGCCTGTACGACGAAGGGTATGGATTTAATTTTAAGGATGCCGTTGGTTTGGCCTGCCTCTCTGGCGAGCTAGCTGACGAGAGTCTTCCACTAGACGTTATCCGCTACGGAAGATCGGACACTTCGGTCTATAGTGGTGCCAGACAAATTCTTAACCTAACGTATAATTGCATGAATGAACCTAACTACGCTAAATTTCAATTAAATTATGCGACCAACAAGTTCCAAACGCGAAAAAACCTTCGGTTTTTTAGCATTCGTCACTTGTTGGTCGCATAATTTAATTGAAATTTAGCTATTTAGGTTCATTCATGCAATTATACGTTAGGTTAAGCCCCTCGAATCTCTAGATGGCAATTTAAAACCTAACCTAACCTAAAATAATTGAAATTCCGTCAAAAAAGGTGCAAAAAATAATTCACGCCCATAGGGATCGAACCCGAGATCCCTGCGTGGTAAGCGTGAGCGCAGGCAACCAGACCACGGAACCATCCTTGGGTTGAGGGTGGGAAACGATGGACTTGTCTCGTCCGTCGTGCCGTGCTCCCTGTAGATTTTCTCAGATCGCATGCAGCGGATAACGTCAACTCCAATTCTTGGCAGATGCCGGATTAATTTTATATTACAGTGGAATCTCTATACACCCCACCGACTAGAGTGTGAGGAACGCAAGAACTCCCTTTGCATACACTTCTTTGTTATTCCGCTTTCTGTATATTAAACTTTCTCTTTATTGAACACATTCTGGTGCACTTTTCGAGTTCGGTATATAGAAAGTCCACTGTAAGTACAAAAATATTTTGAATACTAACCAGAAATATTGACGATCTCTTTTATGTTAAGACTAGGGATAATGTTGAGCCATGTGAAATGATATTGTTGACTGGATGGGTATGGACAGAGCTTACGGTAGAGTTCCATCAGGAACCAAAAATAAATCAACGCCCACACAATCTGCAAGGAAGTATTTGCGAATAATATTTATGAAGAAAAAATTCGTAGAATTAATAGAAATACCTGAAATATTCTTGCCATCCAAAAGAATATTTTAATTTTTTGCCATTTGATATAAATGAAGGCTTTGACGAGTGGATGTACGAGAATTTCTTCTCGTTTCGTCACTGACGTGTAACACAGATTAGACAAAAAATCCGTTTCTTCATACTGACTCAATTTATTTAATTTGATGTCCTCTTCACTCGGGTAGCCAATCAATAGTCTGTCAATTGAAATGAATTCTATTCAATTAGAGTTTCATCTCTCGATTTAAAAAAAATTAGCATTAACTTTTACCCAAAATCTACTGAGATCTCCGATGATTCTGGGTTTGCATAGTGAACTGTGTCTGATGCGTTTTGTAAAAAATAAGTGGCTATAATATGTGGGATTTTTTTGAACATTTTTTGGATCGGGGATTTTCCTCTATTGCACCTGAAAAGTATAAAATACACAAAATATACAATTTGAACTTGAATTTGAATACAATTTTACACTATATTTTTATATTAAAGTAAAATTATCGTGCAATTGTGAAAATATTAAAATAGGTGTACACTCACTGTATATCCCAGTCAGCTCCGGCCCGAATTAAAGATTCACACACGGCCAAATTCACACATTTGACTCCAAAGTAAAGTGCTGTGATTCCAAGTTCATCTTTGGCGTTCATGAAGTCCGTCATTGGTAAATCCCTGAGTCGAATTTCTCCAATGATCAGATCAACGCACTCGCAAGCTTTTACAAGGTCACCTACATTTACATTAAGCAAAAAAAACTGTTCAATTTTTGGTAGAAATAATTTATGCAAATAAAAATTAAAATGGTAATTACCCCTGAAATTTGCGGCACAGTGTAGAATCGTCCGTTCACGACTGTCAATTTTAAAAATCTCATCTTTGTCTGTGATTGTCTTGAAAGCCTCTTTTAATTTGTTGACTTGTCCAGTTTTTGCCAAATAATGAAGACAAAATTCCTCTGGTTTTTTCACACACGTGCAGATTTTTCTTGGTGTTGGATGACTCGCACTGTCTACCAGTGTCACCGTTGTTTCATCCATTTCAAAATTTGCGGTTTTGTCTGTTAATTCTACAAAAAAAATATATCAAGGCTTCTCCAAAATTTTCATCACATTGATTCTTCTTATTACTGGGGGTACCTAGGTTGACTAGGCGAAATAAAATTTTATTACGTGCGGTGATGACTCACGGCCGTCACGGCGCGCGCACCGATTAGGAGTGTCAATTAATTAATAATTAA
>JAQGCB010002648.1:0-11123 GCA_034698835.1 Protaphorura tricampata | reverse complement strand
TGGACACACCAAATACTGATGTATTCAAAAATATATTTGGACTTTTGCTAATACCTTACGTTCTGTCAAAATTTAAGTTCAAAGTTGTGGTAATAAAAGTGCACAAATTTGAATGGGACACACTGTATGTATATGGTATGTTGTATGTTATATGGGACAGATTTCATCGTATCATGAAGATATCGTTTTATAGAGTGCCGAATTAGTGAATTTGTAGCATAACGTCGTAAGAATGTGCTAGAACAATTCTATGCTAGAAAATCATCCACGATTTTCTCTATGAAAGAAACGTGTGCAAAAAAGGAACTGTTTCGACGCGATGAGACTGTTTGGGCAGAAGCGGATCAATAATATTGATTTCCTTCTTCAGTCTTGACCGTCTTTTCCTTTCATCGTCTTCATCTTTCTCTATGTACGTACGTGAAATAACCTTCCAGTGTCATCAGCAGCCCACACAACAACCAAAACCCCCAACAAATTATACAACGCTACAAAAAAACAACTAAAAATTATCTCTTTTCTGAAAGAAGTAACAAATTTGTATCCAAAATTATTTGGTTGAAAGATTCTGCGGAAGGCAGTATTGGAATCAGTCCCAGAAGGGGAATACTAAATGTACGGGTGAAGAATCATCTCACTACGACTACTTACTACTATTCGTATACGAAGAAGACGTAGTGTGAATCACAAGTAATAATGGGTACAGTATTAAGTTTTCCCCCGAACAATAATAAAAATTATAATCAAAACTATCAGTCTACTGATAATCATAATCAACAATCAATCGCGAGTACTATCAAAAAACACAATACAATCTTTTTGAGTGGGTTGTCGTGGAAACGTGTCATGAACAAAAAAACATTAATGAATCAAAACCAACATCGCATCCCACTGGACAACATTCAACCCATTCTCAACAATGAGTATAATATTAATAACAATTATAAAAATAATTGTAATAAAAATCTACAACAGTCTTTGCTGAAACACAAAGGTAAAATTTGTAAAATAGAAACTAAACAATTTACTTTTAGAACTTGGTCGTCTAAAATATAAAAATATGTATTGATTTTTTTTTTTGTAGGACTAGACTTAATCCGTCACCAAGGGCAACCACAACCTCAATCAAATCAACCCAATCAACAAATCCATAATATAAAATACATACCAAAGGCTATTCTCACAAACAACCCCCTCGTCAATAATAGTAATAAACGGACAACCATAATCCAAGCCTCAACCTCGGAATTATTAAAATGTTTAAGTTTATTCGTCAAGACTAAATTTAAATTCATTCTCAATTTACAAGCCAATAATGTCATATTATGGCTCCGCAACGTTGACAGGAATTTATTGCTCCAAGGCTGGCAGGTAAATTGATTTACAATTACAATAAAAAAAATTTCGACAGTTTCACAAGGGAACAATTCCATGTGTGTGTTGCCATGCCAATTAGAATAGTCATGCCAAACAGAAACTGGATTCTGATTTGTGTATTTGATCTGATTTTCACAAAATTATTGCCATAGCAACTGAAGTACTGTACATATTGACTCGAATAAGTAGCTTAAAATGCTCCCTTGTGAATTTTTAACGAGTAAATATTGTACAAGGTTGATAATATTATCGATTTTTGATTTTATTTCAGGACATCGGATTTATAAACCCTGCAAACATTGTCTTCATTTACTTACTTCTCCGCAACGGTATCAATTATAATATAAAACCCACCAAAAATACATTACATGACAATGTGAATTGTAACTCAAATACTTGCGTCTGGAACTGCGTCAAGAATGAGAATGAACTCCACAGCTACATCTTGACATGTCTTTACTTGTCCTACAGTTACATGGGAAATGAAATTTCCTATCCAATTAAACCATTCTTAGTTGATAATCAGCAACGGGACGTGTTTTGGGACAGGTAAGTCATTATTCCAACCTCATTTGACATTTACAGGCGAGGTGGTCCAAAAATATGTTAACTCAGTCACCAATATAGACTCCAGTGTAGTCGTGACAAATTACCTGACTGCCCCACCTCTTACTATGTCTAGCGTAAAGTATTGGATGATCTTTCTAAATTATGCTAATTTTTGTAACAAAAACTTTCTAAATGCATATAGGAAGCCTATATTAATCAAACCAAAATTAGAATCCTGTGATAACCACACAAAAACCTTATCTTCGGTTGAATATTGGGAATGCTATTTGCTTTGACGTCAGGGAATGAATCAATTTCTTGCTGTTTGTGCATTTGGAACCGTGCCAGCTATACTTGTATGCAATTCCAGACGAAGGAAGAAAGTCGTTTTGGGATAATTCCTCTTTCCCTGGGGCAGAGATTCAGATCTCATCTCATGAGATTTTTTCCTTTCGACAAAAACTATACGTATATATTTTTCTTCACGGTTTCTACTGGAGTCGAGTGGTCCCTTTTATTTGTAATTAGGGATAACAGTATTTTGATTTCGATTGATTTCCTAATTTGCTATGCACAGGGTGTGACAAAAGTAACCGTTCTTTTTTGAGTGTAGCATACAAAAAAGCGTTTACTTTTGCCTCACCCTGTATATAAGACACTGCGACTATTAATTCATGCACCACCCTACCCTTCAAGCCATTAGTTTCGGAAGGGTGAGAGCAAATAATGATTTTCTGACTTAATCCAATAATCGTCCTTCTGAACCCATATGTACATACTCTGCCCTATTTGTCATTCACCGAATTTATGACATTTCGGAGTGACAGTGACAGTAAGGGAACTCCATGGAGTGTGAATACTAAGATAGGATTCTAAAAAATCTGGCCTATAGAATTACGATAGTCCCTCGTGGATTGCAATTACAAGTATGGAATTAATTAAACGTGAATATTTCTATTCTTTTTTTTTCCAGGTGTCTGAACATAATAAATTATATGTCGAGGGATATGTTGCGAATCAATGCAGAACCAACGTTTTTCACCGAAATATTTTCAGAATTAAAATCCATTGGAATGAAGTATTAGAGAAAAAAATTACACACCTGCTCCAATCTCAAACCTTAATCCCCTGTAATTACCGCTGTCCTGTCTACTTAAGTGCAACGAACCCCGGTTGTTCCTGCCTTTAGAGAAACCACACGAAGACGAGAATGGCGTCTTCAGTAAATTCGTCTAAAGGATACGATTGTTCTTCGGTTGTACTTAAAAATACGTGTGAACCCCCCATAAAACTAAATAACCTTAACCTTTTGTGAAGTGAGACAGACATTCAGCCAATCAGCCAATCAGCGCCGCCAACACGTGCGTGCGTGTGAAAACTGATTTACTTCTAAACATTCCAATTTTAGTAAAAAAATTCTCCGGGTTTCCTTCAATGTCGTCAAATAAGAGAATGACGATATTTGTGTGAATTTGTAGATGGAATCCCAGCCAATTGGCAGCAGCATTAAGAGACACATTCAGGTTTTAACTTTAACTTAAGATATTAAGGAAAAAGTTTGTCCTTGGAATTTGATTGGCTCAAAAAAAAACTCCTAATTAATATACTCAGCACATTAGGACTTAACATAAAATTACATACATAGGTGGGGCAAAAATAAAGTCATCTAGAAAATATTTGCCCTAATTTACGGCTACGATTACGATACGACTAACTTATCCATGAAAATTATTGTCAAGAAAAAATTTGTGGGGTCCGTTTGTGGTTTTATGCATGAGATGATTGTTAGGTGGTCCAGTAAGGTGGATTTGTAGTTGATTAATTGATGTACAGTGCATGCTCGCCCGCCACGATAACTGATTGTGAAAAAACTTGATTGATCTCATGTGTAGAGTTTCAAATTCAAAAGAGCTCGTACTATGGTGCAATTTTTTTAGAAAAAAATATCCTAAGAAGAAAGTACAAAAAATAAAAAAATGGTTCGTTTTTTTTATTAGATATTATTTTACCCCTGGCAAAGAAGGTTAACTTAAAGAATGTCCAACAACGTACGTTCTGAGCTGGGTTGGTTACCGAATAATAGGTACTGATTTTTAAAATCGGTTGACTTGATGAGAAAACCGTTCCGGTGATGTGCTGGTTTAACCAAAAATGTTTTGAATTAATTAATATTTCTTTGTACAATTAATCATTGAATAGATGTTGTTGTTCCTTGTGAAAGTGGTACAAGTTTTATGTAGATGCGTCTAGATCTTAAGGAATTTAGTGTGTAGCGCCTTGCTAATAATAAAAATGATTGCCATTTCTGAAAAAAGAATTGTTTGCTGAATTAATTATTTTTTTATGAATATTTTATTTACTAAATTATGATTATTCGTACGTACACATTTTATTTTCAAGCTAAAAATTCACACAAGGAAAAAAATTAATATAATAGTTCAATCATTCCTTCCTTACTCACTCACAGACGCATTCATGACTCGCAAAGAATTTTTTTTTGACAAATTATTTCCGGAACAATTTTATTGCAGCTCATTTTCATCGTTTTCATTTTCAACGGAGGAGGTGGTCGTCGTAGATGAAATTGGCGTGGTCGTGGTAGTCGTGGTCGTAGTATTATCGGCACTAGGAGTGGTTGTGGTTGGACTTGGACTATTCGTACTCGTCGAAATCTCTGGACTTTTTTCAACATTAATTTCCTTGTCCTTATCGACCTCACTCAAATTGGGTAAAATCGGGATTGTCGTTGCAAATATTGGGTAATCTTTTCCAGCGGACGGAATTGGTGTTGTCTCAGCTAAAATTTCATGTGATGCAGGAATTTCTTCACTGACTGGAACAACAGTAGGGGCTTTGACACCAGCACCATCAAGTTTTGGATTTTGTTCGGATTCCACAGATTTTGATTGTTCAATTGGATTTGGTTCAGGAAGTTCCGTCGCTGGTTTTAATGTTGTAGTCGTTGCAGCAGCTTCTGTGTCATTGGCCACTGGTGCCTCATGTTCTGATTCTCGACTCCCAGAATTCTCAGTAACCGGGGCTGAAATGGTTTCTTCGGATGGTGAAATATGTTCAGCATTCACGAGGTCTTCGGTCACATTCTCAGTCAAATCATTGACGACCGTATCATTGATTAAACTGATTGGTTGAATCGTTGTTACTTCTTCAATTTCTCTGTGTTGAGTGGCAGCGGCGGGTATATTTTCTTCTAATGAGTGTGATCCAGAAGATATTTCTGATTCATCCCCACTAACGCTCACCTCATCACTCCCAGTTTCAATAGAGGCAGAGGATGGTTGTTGGACGGCAGAAATTATGGAAGATGAATTTTTCTTCAAGTTCAATTTTGCATTGACTAAACTCATGTTTGCATCACTATATGCCATAAATTCATCCGAAGTTATATGCGGACGCCGTGGGAAAACCGTTGGAGAGATTTCAACTTCGTCAGAGGATGGAACGATACTTTCGACCTCTTCAGAACTTGGCATTGCCATTGATACCGTTTGATTTTGTTCGGCGACAAGTACGGTATCGATTTCGTGCTCATGTTCAGGTTCCGATGCATTACTCATCAAGATTGTTATCGTTTCCGGATGTATTTCTGGCATATGCTCCTCTGTATCGGTGTTATTTTCAGCAATTTCTGAGTTTGGCGATGTTGTCGAGACTTCAATTGTAATTACTTCCGGGGCGGCGGCTGGAGATAAAGCCTCTCGTTCTCTTTCTTCGTCAGGGGCTGCCAAAACTACGGTACCAGGGTCTGAGCTACCATCAGCATACTGTGCATTAATTTCGATAGTGTGATTGTCCAAAGACGGTTCCGGGAATATCAAAGGAGTTGATGTTGTGGTTGTGAGTACGATTTGGTCATCTGGAACAGCAGCTGTTGGGACCACTACGTCAATTTCAACGGTTTTGTTTTCGATTGTTGGCACTGGTACGGGTACGACATGGTCATGTTGTTCCACGGATACTTCATCACTGTCTTGTGTACGTTCTTCGTCCGAGGATGTAATTGGTGTTTCTTGAGAGTCCAAGATTTCTGGTCGAGGAGGAGATTCTAAAATCAATCTGGATGTTCGATTAGTTTCAGAACTACCATTCTGGAAAACCGTTTCAGACTCTTCCTCCAAGTTTGGCAAACGATCGTTCTCTGAGGATGTTGCGTTAGATTCGATGGCCTCAACGAGTGGCGGTGCAGCAGTGGTACTCGTCGTCGTCGTCGTAGAAGTTGATGTCAAATCATTTATCACAGTAACGGTTTCGACTTCAGGTTGATTTGGTTGTTCGGCGATTGGCTCGGGCGTGGTAGTTTCGAATATTTCAACGATCGGTGGTGGAAGAGCCGTCGTAGTCGTAGTTGTGGTTGATGTCGAATCATTTAATGGTATCACAGGATGAATGACTTCTTCAATTGTCATAACTGGGGCTGTTGGGTTCTCAGAAGGTTCTTCTTGGAGAATGGTCGCTTCCGAAGCAATTATTTGGGCAAATTTTTCTGTCGTAGTATTTTGTGGTGTAATTTTGTCCGGTGTAAGCTCTGGATTTAGTTCAACATTGTAGTCTATGTCCGGCATATTCGTGGTCTCCCCTGAAAAATCAGGAAGTACTTGGGGAATAACGATAGTCGATTCTGATGTACTCGGTAGAATCTGGTCTGGTGTAGGATGCACTGGAATTTCCTCAGTGTCAGTGACGTTTACATGTGAATCTTCAGTGCTGGAAACGTTGGTTTCTTCAATTTCAGGGGCCATTGTAGAAGTAGTAGTAGTAGTAGTAGAAGTAGTGTGTTCAGTTTCGTTCATTGGGGTCTCACTGCTTGGTACAGGCACTGGAACATGATCGGAGGTTTCTTCAGGGATCTCCGGAGGCATCGTTGTTGGAACTTCCAGGTCTGTGGTTTCAGAATCTGTAGCATTTTGCGGGTAAGTTGGTGTAGGTGATGGTGACGGTGATGGTGATGGAGATGAGATTTCCTCACAAGTTTTCTTATTTTCAGATAGAAGCAAATGTTCCGGACAAGTGCATTGGAAGTCCAATGATTCATAGTCAAAAGTACAGTAGTGAGAGCAATCGTTTTTGTTCACATTGCATAAGTTGTAGAGCGCTAGAATTAAAAATATTCGTTATAATTATAAATATTTATTTTATGACAGTTGAAGAGTCTCTCGATTTCGATTCCTTCCAATTTGAAGGGATTTCAATTATTGTAGTAACTCGTATAAAAATTGAAAGCACTTACGGTAAGATGTTGTTCCTGCTCGAATGTCATAGTCTCCGATTTTCTTGAGCGTTGATACAAATTTCTGGACATCCTTCAATTTTTGATTAAGGTCAACCCAGCCAACTCGAACATTTGTGACAACGCTTCCACGTCTATAAAACAACATTAGCATTAACTTCGCAAAAAAGTAACCCAAACTATTTTTACATAAAAATACTTTACTGTATAAAGAACTTACGAAAATCCAGTGATTCTTACAAATGCATTTTCTAATTTTCCATCATCTACCAGAGCCCGTTTAATCTAAATTGTAAATAATCAAAAATGTGTTAGATTATAGTATTAGATCGAGGGGGAATGATGAAAATAAACTTTGGCTATTTCAAAACTTACTTTCTGTTCTAAATCTGTGGCCAGTTCAATAAATTTCTCTGAAGTTTTGTTCGAGAGGTCATCATTGTATTCAGCATTTTCCAAAGTCAATTGAATTTCAGCAGCGGATGGTACTATAAAAAAATGATTTTCAAAAACTTAGTTAAAATTTTGAAGAAAAGGTCAAACGTGGAATATTTATATCGGCATTTACCATAGTTATCAAACACAGCAGGAGGTGTAGAAGATTGTTGTTGTTCAGAAGTCGTTGACATGTCTTGGGAAGTCGTCATTTCTACCATACTAAGAGTGGATGGGCTAGACGAGGGCGGGATAAGCCCCACTATAAAATTTAGAACAGAAAAATAGGTACCAGATTGTCAAAATCCTTAAAGTTTTCTAGCCAAGAAATTGCTAAGAACACTCACCTGCAGCCAAAATAGCAACTGTAACAATTGAAGCAAGAATGAAGGCACCTATGAGCCAACAAATGTATTTTTTCCATTTTGTTGTTTTTCTCTTGTCTTTCGTCACATACAATTTTTCTCCCCGTCTAAAATTTCAAAAAAACACGTCATAGCGTTTTTGATATGTGTACGGTCATAAAACGAGAAGTGTGTGTGTAAATTTACCTGAGGAACTTTTTATGTTGATTAACTGAAATGAAATACTCATCAAAGTTTTCAAAAGGACCATACTCAGGTTGTGGCTTTTGTGGGATAGTGTCCAAAACATTCATATTGATGAGTTCACCGTTCACGGCTTCGTTGACACCAGAACTGTCTGTATGACTGCTCATTGGGATTTCTGTATGGGTTTTCTTCCCAGGAGAAATGCTGGGTTGATTTAAGGATTTGTGGCCATTAGTTTGGGTTTCAGTCGATTGGTAAGCATTATTCACAACACCAGACGTGCTGCCGCCGATATCTCCTTTCGGTTCCGGAGTTTCGCTGCTACCCCGTTTCGAGCTTCCAGCTCCAGGATTTCGGTTTCCATAAGGTGAGGGTGGGGGAGGTGGGGAGTCTTGGATTGGGATAGTCACGTCACTTCCACTAGAGACACTCATCTGAAATTAACACAAGAAATTACAGGTAAATTAATGCTAGGCTATTCTGACGAATCTGAGCGAGCTACCCCGAAAACAATTTCAATAATGATCCAATTCTTTAGCAGTGAAATTATAAAACTTCGAAGATTTAGAAAGGGGATGACACATCGCGAAAGTTGACTGTGCTGTACGGGTACAAATAAAAATAACGAATTGAATTCTGTCATAAGACTTTAGTCAAACTGAATCATCTGAATTTTTGACCACAGGTGAGCATCATAATTGCAATTCCTTTTAGCAGGAAGACAAGCATAAGAAACCACAATACGTCAATATTCTACAATAATTTCGTTTCTTTCCAGTCAGTCGGTTGCAATTGCAATTTTCAAGATCATTTGAAGGCTATTCGATCGTACTTTGTAGTTCATGGCATTGTCTGATGGGCAACGCAACATTATGATTGCCGTCATCAAATTGATACAAATGAATATTATTAGTTTACAACAAATTACATGTTTTTGATATTAACAGTATCCGCTGTTTATTTTTTACATGAAACCGCAGATTCGTAAAGGGATTTCCTAACATCCTTGAAAGCCTTCGCCTCGCTGGTAACAATTTTCTTTGCATTAAATTGTGTATGAAAATGAGTAGGTACCGATTTTTTATTCCAGGATATGTGGGACGGTTGAGCCATTATTTTTAATCTCGTTTTCGAATTTCTTGGGATTAATTTGTTGTAAAGAATGTATGATTTACACCGCTAATGTGAAGACACAGAATACCATGAAAATATGAGTTATTTTGGGAAGAATCAAACCATACCGACATGCACTGTTCTAATTATCAACTAAACTGGAATTTCAAGAAGAAGCGAGTAATTTCTTTGACACAAACTCTTATCTCTTGAGTCAATCGGATATATTTCTGAGTATTCTATTACATAATTCGATGTCGTTCTTAGGATGAAATATGGAAACAACTACAAAAAGTCTATTAATAGTTGTATTGCGGTAACAATTTAAATTGTTGAAAATATTGTACTTGGAATCTGTGCAAGCCCTGCCTGTCGTAGAAATTACAGTTACATATATTTGATACGTACATAGATTGCTTCATGGAAATATTACATGTTTCCAATTCAGCAAACCAATCAAGTAAAACTGAAAGATGAGTATCGTTGTTAAGCTTAAAGATAACTTTCTAGCACACCAACAAATGATCAAGTTACAGATGTGACGACACCAATATCACCACATTGCAATTTGCATTAACAGTCCGTATCAATTACAAACAGAATGAGTCATTCCGGTCGGTTCATTCAACATTTTGGGGAAATCCTCTGTATTGGTCATCATCATTCGCAACATGATATATTTGGGCAATGGAAAAATAGGTGTAGGGTTAAAAAATATTTTGACGAAGTGTTTATGGGTGACTCATTCCAATGCCTGTATTTATTTGCAGGTTGTGATTTAATATAAAATTCTTAGGTCATAGGTAACTCTTTGATTTTGGTTATGGCTAGGATTTTTTATTGAGAACTGGTTGAACATATTAAACAAAATGATGTCTGGAATTATTGTACTCAGGAAGAATCGCTTTTGTCGTAGAATCTTGCTTGGACCAAAAAGTTGAACGTAAAGTTAAAGGTTAGCATAGCACTTGAACATTATCTTCATTAAAATACACGTAAACGTGGCAAAGAGGAACGAACTTGACTGTGAGTAAGAATTTGAAAATGTAACATAAAAGTACATGCAAATTCTTTCGTAGACCCGTGTGAGAAATTATGATGTAATCAGCAATTTAATGGAATTGTGAAATGTCCTGAACGGTAGAACAACCGGGTTTAAAATATTTCTATACATTGAGAAATAATTTAAATAATTTCACTTTATTAGAGTTACAGTTACAATACTACTACAATATTTTAGAAGCTCCATTCTTTTACCCAAGGCATGTAATCAAAATAAAATTTTCGTAGAGGACATTATTGATAAATTATTCATAATAAATGCAACAACTAATACAGTGTGAATCATAAAAGTGTCACACTATTATAACAAATCTAAAATTAAATGGGGAAAAGCGGTAATACCGCAGTTTTCAGCTTTTTAGCCCGCATGAGAGATCCGGATTTAAGAATACGGGATATCCAGACGCAATATCATCAGTATTCTCCCCTACTACTAAGTTTTACAGAATTAAAATTCTCATACACATCAACATGAAAAATCCCTTACACGTGATTTTTGAAAACCGGAAAAAAGTGCAATGAACTTGAACCGACACTCACAAACTTGCAAACTTGAATGTTTTTTGGAAGGAAGGAACAAGTGGGTGGAGAACATGACGGTTTTTTCTCAGCATGAGTCTTCTGCAAACAGATTAACAATGCATAACATGTTACATGGGAACTGCCTGTCTGTTCTCTGATGTAATCAACAATGTCCTGAAAAAAATACGATACGATACGATACAACCATTCCACTGTGGACTTTTGGTGTACTCTTGTACTCTCGAGAACTATTCATGGGACAAGAATGT
>JAQGCB010002647.1:0-11128 GCA_034698835.1 Protaphorura tricampata | reverse complement strand
GGAACTTTCCCTAATGACCTTTCACCTTATATAACATAAACTGAATGTTTCACGGAATCTGTCCGCTCATTTTGTTTTGTTTTGTATAGATATTCAGATGGATCCGTAAAACTACGAAATCCCCATATTGAGCTCATGGATCAAGATATTTTGTATCATCTGGCACTTGGGAGTGAATCTCATGATTTGGTGCAAATGTTTTCGGATATAAAGGTGAGATAACATGAGATAACATAGTAGGATTGGTTGTGACGCTCTGAAAAACCTTTTAACCAAATTGTTCAAAGTACTTACTCAGGATGTTTTCAAAGTATCTGTAGAGAAGATAAGCACCTCGTCGTATCTTTAAGTATCTTTTACTCAAACGTAGTACGCACGTACAGTGCTGAAGAATATAATAGGAGACTGAAAGGATTCACTGAGATTTATTATTCTGCAGTTCGTTTGCATTGGAGGGACACCAAAACGTATGGAAGAATTTGGCTACTTCATCATGAATGAGATCGGGCATAAAATACCAACTGGTACTCAGCTTTTGGATATTTCACGATATTCGTATCGCTACTCCATGTTTAAAGTCGGCCCTGTCCTGTCTGTCAGTGTGAGTTCACTAAATCCTAGGAATTAGGCATGTCGGATCAAATCTGCATGATTTTGTATGGATATGTACGCATACTGCCACTAACTCTAATCATATGGCACCATATATTTTCGGAGCCCATAATGTCGAGCTTTTCATTTTGATTGATTAATGAATTATATTACCGTAAATGACCGTTTAGAACCCGATTCCCATTATAACCCCGGGCTCGAATACAACCCAGGCCTTTTTCACCTTTCTCCATTGCATTGGAGAAAGTATTGATCTTATGGAGAAAGCGGTAAAAGTTGGTTTCCTCTGATCCTGCCGAAAAGAATACAACCCCGGGGTCTTATTTGGTCATTTACGGTAGTAAACTACCAGGAAGAGCTTGAATTTGAGGATAATGCGTTCGTACGAGGTACGACGAATTGATTCTTATGGAAGATTTTAGAATTTTAGAAACGGAATTTTGACAACCCTCCTTTCAGGACGCTGTAATTACAATTTAATTAACTGTTTTGAATTTAAAATAGCACGGAATGGGAGTTCCATCTGTGTCGATTCTCCTGAATGAAATAATTAAATTGATGCATCACGCCAAAGTTCGGGATCCAATTTTCTTTCGGATCGGTACTTCTGGTGGAATAGGAATCGAAGGAGGGAATGTAATAATAACTGAAGAAGCACTCAACGGGGACTTGAAACCTTATCATGAACTCGTAAGTAAAGAAATCGCCTGAGTTGATTAAGAACTTCAAAATTGGATTAACAAAATCCAATTTTAGTTATTTGATACTCTAATAATCTAATCTACTTCCGTCATTTCCGTATATGAACGTTGTGTAAACACTGCATTTTGTGAAACTTCTTGTTAAAGTTGAACAACGCAATGACATGTCTCGATGGGCTGTTGTTTCTGTATAAATAGGAATAATTGAAAATTGAGACCGTTCTCTGGTAATATAAATACCAATTTTTTCTATCTTTCTCTCCAGAAGCTTTTTGGGAAAGTTACCTTGAAAAACCCTCAAGCGTGTAAAGTAGCGTAGAATTTTTAAGTCTCGATTTAATGATTCGCTCGTATCCTGTTTTATGGAGAGTAATTAAAATAGTAAATAATCAAATGGAATCCCAGAGTTGTATTAATTTCGGTAGGGTCACGACAAACTTTCACCACTTTCTCCGTAAGAGTCAATGGATAAAACTGAATAAAGTGGGTCGTATTCAAGCTTTCAAGCCCAGGGTTATAATGGCACCCGGATACTAAGTGGTGATTTACGGTATGCGCGGCCCTTCTGATTTTGGTCTCCTCTCAACTAAATAAATGATTAAGAGTATCGATTGACACTTCTACCTTCCGCTGGTGTCTTCAACAAAAGAGCCCATCCAATCTAATAAAGAAAGGTTGAGATTAAATGATTAATCAGTTCAAATTCTATTCCACTTTCTAGACAGTCTTGGGAAAGAAATTGCGTCGATCTTCAAGACTGGATTCGTTACTGGTACAAGAACTCCTCGCTTTAGCAAAGGAAAGAGATGTTCCATTTGACACAGTTTCCGGGAAAACTATGTGCACGGATGACTTTTATGAAGGTACAATTTAATTAATTGATTGATTATATATATTTTCATAGAGGATTTTACCCTGATACATTAGTCAACCTTATTTTGTATCCACAAAATCACTTCTCATATAAAATTGTATTTCCCAAAGTGGTTTTGCGTTAACCTAGTTTCTACATGAAATGTAGCTTTCTTGTAATAATGAGGGTATTTGATGTGTCATTTGATGTTAAAGGTCAGGGAAGACTCGACGGGGCATTCTGCGACTACACCGAAAAAGAGAAATTCTCTTATTTGCATCATTTACAGCGAAGCAATGTAGTGAATATTGAAATGGAGTCATTGGCATTTGCGGCTTTGACACACCATGCAGGTATTCGTGCGGCTGTGATTTGTGTCTCAATCGTGGATCGACTCAAAGGGGATCAGGTCGGTGAAATAACTGATTAAAATATGGGATGACGTAGCATTTTAGAGATACCGTTCTAAATGTTACGTTATTCTAAAGTACGTTATTCCTGTTGCGTATATGGTAATTATACTTTGTTTTCAGGTCTCGGCCCCCAAGGAAGTTTTAGATGAGTGGCAACTTAGGCCACAAAAGTTGGTGGCTCGGTACATAAAGAAATACTTGGGATTGGAGAAAAGACAAAAAAGTCCTCTGCGGTCAATAATTGACCCAATCCAAACTTTGTGTCCACATTCAGTACTCCACGTCAAAAGCCCACGTCGACTGAACATGGTTCAACAAGAATCCGAGAGTTATGATTAATTTTTCAGTGTCACTCCTTGGAATATGTCTTTCGTTTTCATTTTAAATCAAACAACGGCACATACAAGCACAACGTGTCATTTTCATTTAAGTTGCCATCATTTCATCATAGTTTTCTCTACTCCTTGGGTTTTGCAAATTTTGAAATCAATTCAGTTGTTTTCTGTAACTCCCGTAATGCTCATCTGTTCATGCGAGACGAGTTGTCTCCAATTATTACAAAATGTTAAGTTTTTAATTCCTGTACAAATTTTACGGAATTTGAAAGGTCTACTTACTTACGTACCTTGAAATGTCAGCTTGAACAATAAAGTACAATATATTTGAATGCGATTTATCGCTGTTCAACTATTGCGAGAATAATATATTAGTTTACGTAAGAAAGAAAATATTAGAAGCTGTGTGTATACTACTGTGTACATGTAAAAATTTATGAATCTTAAACTGCTGCGTCTGGCTTGTCAGTCAAGATTGTAGTGATACAGTAATAATAAATAAATGCCAATATTTGTGTGTAAAAATGGCAACGAGTGGGGGAAATAATAGAGAATGTATTATAAGTAATCGCTCAGCTTTCATGTGAAAATATGAATATATTCGTATAGAGAGAAGCTTGTTCTATATTAAAGTTTACTTAATTTGCAATTTACTCATTAGTCAAGAGACATGTTCTAAAGGAAGCAAATATATACACAAATATATATATAAAAAAAATGTATACTTTGGGAACATGTGTTGTAGAGGGCCTGTCATGACAGCTGGGTTTGTATGACTTGTGTCATGTCATTTCTGTCTGTGTACTTTCGTGTCGTTTGTCTGTCTTAGAGTAAAAAGTTAATGTTATTCCTTATTATCAGTGTGATACATCAACGAAGTGAAGACATAAATAAAGCTTCCGAACAAACTACAGAAAATAGGGTCAGTTGCTTATCATTTCCACAATGTTTTCAATATTTCATCAATAGTCATCACCACATTACGCTCTAAAGTTGTCAAAATAAATACAAATTGTGTCCAGAGGGCTACAATCACTTGCTATTTGCATAACTTTGTTGCAGAGGATTCCTTACTAAGATTTTTTATGTATATTTCCAAAACTGGATGGATATCCATTGTTAAATTTTACCTACAAGGGTTTAATTAATTTGAAACATATTTAAATTGTCATATTTGTCTCAGTTGTTACGATACACACAAATTCAGTACTAATAAAATTAATGACTAATGACCGAAATACAATATTTGATTTATTTAGAATTATTTATTTCGAGATAAAAAAATCCAATAACAAAAGTTACCACAATTTCCTCAAACCGTTGTTACTTCATACTGCACTGTGTCCCCCACCATAATCCTAAATTATTCTAGTTTTGAACATCTTCATATGAATGGAAGGATGGTTTCTATACGACACCGGTTGTACATGTACCGTGGGATTTTGTATACAGTGCAGAGCGCAGTCCAGGATAAAACGGGTGTTCAATAGAATATAACATAACATACAATTGTGATTTTATACAAAATAGGAAGTACAAAATCACAAAACAGCTGCCCTAGTAAAAGTTCTGTGTAAGTAATACGGATTGAGTCAACCACTGAGTCTGGCAGATGGTTAAAATGATCTTGATCTCGATCCGACAGGATTTTCTTGATGCACAAGACCCTAAAAGTAGAAAGGGATTTTCGATCTCCGATCCGAGTTCGGAACGACTGGGAAGATGTGGTAACGTGTGCTCTGCAGAAATTTAGAAGCGGGAGGAGGAAGGAATTTTTGGAAAAGAAAGTGAAAGTATTTGATCTTGACCTAAAAAAATAACTAAGCTGTGTCAGTATCAGAAACACACACAAAATTATTCAGTTTCTTCATCATTCAATTACTTTTCAAACTAATTCGTCGTATTTAATTACTTTTGTTCGGATTTTAAGGCAACATGTGCTGCAGAAAATAATGTGCTATTGTTATGAGTGACTTTCACCAAAGAGAAATCAAAGAAATTAATTTCATGCTCTGATTGCAAGCATTGATTGTCCAAACGCAATTCTTGTGCTGTAAAATCAAGATTTGTGCTCGGACATCACTGTTTCATGATGTAAACTTCCTGGATTTAACCAAGATAATTACGACTGTTCGCATACCTATACCCTTCACCTACACATTAGTATAACAAAACCCCGGGCAGTCGGAGCATGTTGTAATCGTTTTGCAAGATACTTATAGGAAAATTTAATGCATTCCATTCAGTTCACGTACACTGTAATGTGTGTTCCAACTTGTTAATTTAATATTTGGGCAACAAATCATGTAAATATTCTAAGCTTATTTGTTATTTGGTACATACTATAGTTAAACTTCTAGTTCTAGTTTGATTAATTGGACAGAAAAATAAATACGGAATTCAGGCTCCTAGGTGCTGAACAGCTTATCACTGCTTTCACTCACTTTCTCCGCAAGAATTGGTAAGTAAATATTTTTTGGTTCAAGTGTACCAGATAATTACCAAGTATTTTAGTTGTCAATAAAGTATATTTGACCTTATAATATCAGAGACTGTCCATGTGTTTTTTTTTATATAAATGACGTTATTACATTTATTATTAAATGTGTATCACCTAATTTAGGGAAAGGAATGGAGAGGAATTATCGTTATTTCAGTAATAAAACCGTCAAAACTCAAGTTTAAGAATAAGGAATTGGAGAGAAGTTTCGTTAGGGTTTCGGCATTTAAGAACCTTAACTTATGCTACGAAATGGAGTCGGTCTTTACGTTGAGACGATTACAAATGACCACAAATCAATTTAAAGGAAATCTAGTACATATTTTAATACAATAAATGTTTAAACTTCTTCGACCTGAGCACATGCCAGAAGAGTTCTTTTAAATAAATCTTGAGCAATCTGGGACAAGTTACACCTCGGAGTGAATTCTTGAAAATTGTCCAAACAATGTTTTAAAATCTCATAGGCCTTCACCGATTCTGACTTGACCCCGGATTTTACGTATTCGTGTGCTTGGTGAAGTTGATTCTCATATTGTTCACCCCTGTCACTCAGATTCTTCAAATACTCCAAACAATAACGACAGAGAGTTTTGCTCGAACTCGTGCAGATAGAGGAAGGGCATTTACTTGCAAGCATTAAATCTTCTAAGGTCAATGTGCTCGTTGGCCAATTTTCCTTACATGCCTCACACTGACAAATAAACTTGAATTTGTCCTCCAATTTAGTTCTTCGCTCTAATCGACTTGCCGTCGTAAAATATGGTCCATATGAAATAAAGACTTCGTCTCCAGGAAAAAGCTTTCTTACTGTGACGATAGCAGCTTTACAAAATTTTGGATTCCTCACATGTATTGCATTCGGACAACAAGAGTGATTGGTCAACGAGACTGTCGGGAGTAATCCAGTTGCAAATGGAACAGCACAAGGCACTTGAGCAGAATCTTTTGTATCACTTCGCAATTCACTGAATGAGAAAGAATTGTAAGGAGTATTCTCAAGATGTCGAAGGATGAGGGAAGCAACAAAATCTACAAATTCATTTTCTAATTTTCCTTTGAAAAAATTAGAACTGTCGTTCAAAAGGTTTGCTAGGTTTAATGCCTTGAATGCGTTTGAGACTTTTTCCTTGAGATCCAAAGATTCTGGATGCGTAATTAAACTGTAGACTTCCGCGTATGATGAACCGTAGACTGCATTCCCTTTCACACCACGCATTTCAGATAGTGTAGGATTATCTTCTTTATAATTGGATTTGAATAGTTTGTACAATTCCTCAGGTCCGGCTGTTGTGACTATTCGGAGTACTAGTAACTCCCTACCGTGCATTTTATGGCAATGAAGGTAAGACAATAAATTGTGTTCGTACTTATGATAACCTTTCATTCCGTCGACTTGACAGTCCACACTGCAGTACATTGCCTGTTCAAACGAAAAAAAAATGTTATCCCAACTGTCATTATTCTCATTATGCCAATTGAGCGGTAAAATAGATATTCACTTACAAAAGTACAAGTAGAGCACGGAATACCTCCAATTCCGCGAATTGGGATGAAACAATTATGACAATGACTCATGCCCCAAATCAATTCATCTTCCAGTGTGATAACGTATGGATTCTCGACTAACAAAACAGTCCCTAAAATATAACAAAATCTTCAAAATCATAATTTTAAGGGTACTCAGAGTTCCAGAATATGCACGATCAGTACATTTCTTTAGAATACACCCTCTACAAAATGCAAGATACAATACATTCAGGCATTAACGAATATTTGGGCACTCGAAAATTAAAATAATCGTGGTATTTAAGGTTTTTACATTTTAGAATTGAAAGTAAATAAGCAAATGACAAGGTGTGCTATTGAAATATTGAGAAAACAAAGTTACTTGAAAATAACAAGTTCCAATTACCTTTGTCCCTTTCTAGCTCACAATGTTAAGATTAAAATACAAACCTGATGGAATCTCCTTTGTGACAACGAGTCGTCTCCCACATTTTTCGTCGTAGTCTATTTGAACAAAGTCCTCAGCAAACGTCATATTCGCACCCGGGTTTTTCAGGGAAAAAATGTGCCTCTGAAATAAAAGGTTGGTTTGGTTGGGAGGAGTATTGACGATGGACATGCTTTCGCATTTATGTCTTCGTTGAATAAGTTTCTCATGTAATTCGGGTGGATATTTGCACTCCAAAGCTAAACTTATATCTCGAAGAGCCAAAGTTGGTTTTCTAAGATTCACAAAAACAGCAGATCTATTTCCGTAGGCCAACCCCAGTTCAGACTCTTGAAAACGTCCGAACGCAATGGCTAGGTTGTATCCTCTCATGGCTTGATCAAGATCTCCGTCTTTATAAAATTGATTCGCTCTTTCCCTGAGTTGGACACACAGTTCGGCTGATTTTTGAAATTCTATGGTAATTTCAAAACCAAAAACGGTTTTTTAGAGTTCATTTGCTTGTAAACTTTCTAATAATATCCAAAATTCTTGGATTGTAATAAATTCGGCTTCACAGAAATGAATTATTCACTTACTCTGGTAGTATTTCTGAGGACTAGTCCAACTGAAATATCTCTTTAGCGTACTTATTCGCTGAAAGTCTGATAAAGACGCAGATTTTTCCAGCTCCAGAGTTGCATCTTGTTCTACAATACTGTTCAAAAATAGTTTTCTGACTTCCTCCAAATGACTTTCGTCTTCAAGGATGGACCCACTCCAGATATTCTCAATTGTTTGAGAATTCATCGTTGTAAAAAACAGTAAAATTGTTAACTATTCTTTATATTTTATTTCTTTTTACCCGACCAGAGGAATGGATTGACAATACGGAGAACCGTTCAGAACTGAAGTGCATGTTAGCGAAGGAGGGCGAAGCAAGTTACATTTATTTCGGACCTATATGTCTGGAAAAAACGATGAATGTTGTGTTCTATTTTGGTTTCTCCATTAGCTCACTCCATCCTGAGATTCTATAGTAATTTGTTCTCTTACCAAAAGTCTTGTTGATTTTGGTTTCAACTCTTCTTGTATAATATGTATATGTATGTGCGTAACATGAGATTTGCATTCTTACGCCAGAACCATGGAAATCTCTACAAGAAAGATTCCCGGATCGTACTGTTTTACAAATATCATACACTCACAACTACTCACAAGGAACATTAGACGAGTGCTGTAAAGCGCAGTGTAAGTTCAAAATGCTTTCACAATTTTAGGGAAGGAGTATTGAAGAATTATTTACATATTTAACCAAGACACTAGAATTTACTTGCAATATGGTGAAAATGCTTTGATAAACCTACACCTTACTGCTAACGATGCTGCAGGGGTTGTTGGTCTGAACTAATCTTCAGAGCGTGACTCAAATATAATTAGAAATATTTTCTATTCTCTAATTAATTCAAAAGCATCAAAAAACATTTTTACTAAATGATATAAGTCGTACTTAAAAATACCATGTTAATGGTGACTGGTATGTGTAATAACATTTATTCACTTGGATTCCTCCCATGAGTGTGATCGTTCTGGCTTTGTTCTGGATGATTTGAAGTGTCCTCATGATGTGCCTCATGTCGAGAACTCGCCACACTTGCAACACGTTCTTCATGTCCAACCGTTGCCGTGGAAGGAACGGTATGAGCACTGGGACTTATACTTATGGTGTCATGGCGGTCATTCTCAGGCTCATTGTGACTGTCACGTTTTACTTTGTCTTCATGTTCACCCTTGTCAGGTTTGGCGTGTTTTTGTTTGTCGTGTTCATCAGGTTTTTCGGCATGTTTATTTTTATCGTCATGTTTAGTCTTGTCGTCAGGTTTGTCTTCACCCTCGTGTTCTTCACCTTGAGACAAGACCTCGGGAACATCTTCGTCTTTGGATTCAATCATTTGCGATATAAAATCGTCATAGGCTTTCATATCCCGTACCTGTTCAGGTGCTGGTGGTTCTGGTTCTTTGTAACTCCATTGAGAACTCCAAGAACTGACCGTCTCTGGTTTCTTTGCTTCTTCATCCGAGTCTTCTTCCGCGGCATCATAACCATCTTTTTTAGCATCTTCTTCTTCCTCTGGGAAAGTATCACTGGACTCTGTTTCATTCCAATGCTTAACCTTACGGACTCTATATTTTTTATCCAGCTTGGCGAACGGGTTATCAGCATGCCACTGTTTATTGTTGTCTATGTTGGTACGAAGATCTTCAATAAAACGAGGTTCAGGTAGAGTCTTTAAGTGCTTGAGGTTGGTTTGTCCACAAAAACTAATCACAGTACGTTTTCTTGGTTTACCCCAAGAGGAAACTCTCGTATTTCGTTGAATCTAAATCATCAGTAACAATTAGAATCACACCCAAAAATGTTATCAACGTTCACGAGGTATAATCGATTTAGGATCAGGCCTCGCAAGACCTGATGGTCATTTAGATCAGGTGGTCGCTAGTAAAGGTTAGACCAAGACTAATGATTTTTGTATATACACTGTTACCCTGCGAAGAAATGTCATTCCTTTAATTACACGGCCAAAGGCGACATGTTTCCCATCCTAGAAAATAAAGGAATAGATTAATTGAATTGTCGACTTGTAAAGACAAAATATATGAATATATACTAAATACATACCAGATATGGAGTTGCCTCCCCTGTTATCATGAATTGAGACGAAGCCGTTCTATCACCATAATGGAACATAGACAACATTCCTGCTCTATCATGCTTGACTCTAACCAAAAAAAAATTATCTCCGTGCTAACATGGCATTGAATTTTATGCAAGTTGCATAGGATTACTTGAAATTCTCCGGTGGAAACGGTTCCAAGAATATACTTTTAGTTAACCCACCAAAAATCCATAGCTTGCTTGGAACCATACAAACCATTTCTGAGCATTGATATGACATCCTCCTGTCATTGGCGCATAATGACCTGGCAAAAAGGCCCAGAATGAGTACAGAGTTTTTCAAGTCATAGGCTATAAAATGCTAATCAGTCCAACCTAAAATTCTCAGCGGTCAAAGGGCAAATGTCTGAATACAGTACATAGTACACACGCCCAACAATTGTACGGTCAACTTCAATATCCATCCAGCAAAGTGGGCGTGGTTCTTCAAGAGCTCTCTGATGAGCAACTAACTCAAATGGAGCACACATTCGTCCTGATAAGAATGAAACATACTTTGATACACGATCTCCGTGTTTCGTTTGGTCTTTGTACCATTTTGCATGAGCATCACGACTTTCGATTATAGACGTCTGACAATGTCCAAAATGATAGCATTACACGTTTAATGATTTTAATAGTTTACTTCAAATGTGAAATGTGTGATTTAGCTTACAACTTGTTTCAGTTTTAGGATTTTTGCACAATTCTCTAAAGCAATTTCAATAAGTTTGTTCCGTCGAACTTTCCCCCGATTATTGATACACTTTGTCAGTGGATCTAAACGATTTTCAACGCCTCCAACCGGTGCCTTAAAAAACGATATAAAGTTTCAGAAGATCCCAATAAAATTCAATATAATGAACAGAAAATTCGTCGACATTTTTACATCTCCAACGAATATCTGTTGTATCTTCTTGAGGAGGACAGCATTAAGACGTTCATTTCGGACTTGATTTGCCATGCGACGATGATATACATTGTTTGAAACGCAATGGACGCTTGGAATTAGCGGTTCCGATGAATCAACCACAGGGCCTGCAGCATCCCGAAATATTTTAT
>JAQGCB010002646.1:0-11129 GCA_034698835.1 Protaphorura tricampata | reverse complement strand
ATTTTTAAATCAAATACAGAAGTTTTGATCGTGTACAAAATGGACGATGAGGTCACAACCATTTTTAGAACGACCATAGTAGAAGTGGAGGCGCATAATGCAGAAGGAACCTTGCCGTCAGTAGTGAAGTCACTCTAGGCTAACTCTGGTAGCCTTGATTGACTTCACTCTTACAACACTCAAATTCAATCTCCTAATGTTTATAGACGTCACCTCAGTTGCCTCGCCTGTATTCTGAGTTCTAAAATGTCAAGCACAACAGCGGGGCTAAACTCGAAAGCCACATTTGCTAAAGGGTCATATAATATTGAAGTTTGTCTCATATTCATTGGCTTAATTTAATGAAAAGCTACATCGAGTTAAATTTTAAACAGGAATCAATACCAGCACGTGCAGTAAGGTCGCTCTCAAATAAAAATAGCCTCACCAACCCAGGAGGATTTGATAAATAATTGAGGTGGCTGAATATGTCAATATTCAGTTTCAATTCAATTTCAACCCCAACTTGAGGAATCCAATTCTCCGTATTCATGTATATGAAATCATTGGAATAGAAGAATATACTATAAAGGCAAACTTGAGTAGCCAATATTTGTTACCGATGCAATGCAAAATGTAATGTTTAGACAATGTAGATTGCTCGACAGCATTTAACCAATATGGAACTGGCAGCATCACAGGGTTAGGCAAAAGTAACTGTCTTACTTACTTACATGCTTCCAAAAAAAAGCTACGTTTGGGGTACCCTGTAGAATTAAAAATTATTTCATATTGTCAGCCACACCATAAAAATTCCCCGTGATGTACGTATCGTATCAGCTATTGCGGAATTAGTATGTAGTGTAGGAACAGGAGTATATATATTGTAGTAATTTGTGCTAGAAAAACCAGGGATGTGAAACACAACAGTAAGTGTTGGAGAGATTAAAATTCTAGCATTATATTTTGAATCAATTTTTCATTCCTAAAAAAAAGCGTCTGGTCATGTTTATCCACAAAAACTACTGGATATTACGTATTTGTTATTTTCGGAATTTGAAATACTTGTTAATTTAATCTAATTATCTATGATTATTTTGTAAGAAGGATGTGTACCAGTTTCATTGAATGTAATTCTGAACCCCAATCGGTTAACAGAGGTTTGCCGCAAGGCTCGATTTTGGCTGGAACATTGTCTCATTACTTATTCTTTCTAATTTTTTTTTTTTTTTTATTTAAGTAATATGTTGTCTTTCTAATTGTTCTAATACGAATTGAATATTCGAGTGAACACATTTTTATAATTCATTACTTACGTGGAGGAGACGCAAGGTGACCACACTTACATACAATTGTATTATTTTTTCTTCCCATCAACTACCAACGTACTAACCCATCATTTCACTCGATTAAATTTATTTCAGGTATTACAGGGAGAGGTAGCAGGTAGGTTAAGGTAGAGCAGAACTGGCTAGACTGCAATATGGAACTACCGCACGCATTACTCTTACAATTAAGTTTGTTAATGCAAAATAAAACGCACAATAATACTTAATTATTTGTTGACTTTATTTTCAGGTCATCTTGATTTGCATAGCCTTAAATATCTCCAGGCCTATTTCCAAGAGCCAGTTGATGAATCTCTTCTCTGTAATTTATAAACTCCTTTTTATGTTTAAAGTGTGTTTTTGGAACCACAATTTTTGTAGCATAAAAATAGTTATCTCCAATTCTGAAATAAATGATAAAAAAATATGAATGCATGGTTAATCCAGAAATTGTGTTTTCCGATCATTCGAATACCAACTCACTTTTGTGAAGTCACATTCAATGAACCAAAAAATTCACTCATCCGTTCCATTCCAAATAAATTTCTTCTGAGCCAAATGATGAATGATTCAAGGACAAAGATTTGTTCTAATTTATTGATGGTTCCATTGATTTCTGCTTCCTTTATGATGTTTTGAACGTCTGGGTCTTGAACGGCCAACCCGATCAAAAGATTTAGTAAAACTATCGTTGCCATAAACACAAAAATTAAAAACATTAATTGGGCTGTGAATGGGACTCTTGGTTCTGTATCTGATCCGTAAAATATTTCTTCGTATTCAAATTCCCCAGTCATCATTATAAGGATTTTGACGAGAGCAAGTGGAATGTGCTGATACTGTCCTTTCTAGAGCCAAATAAAAACCATAATAATAGCTAGCTTCCAATTGAGTTATAGAACCTGTCTCAGGCGACCGAGGTCCGGGGTTAAGAAAAATGGCTGTATTGTTTAATATGTACTTACTCCTGGAATGAGAATTCGGAAAGCAATTGCGAATGCGATGAGGATCGGCAAATAAAAAAGTAACATTAGAATCGAGTTGATGGAAACCTGAAAAAAATATATTCGGACAATTCCAATAAAACATGGTCTCATTAAAAAGTGTACTACAGATTGCATCACTTACCTTTGCAAGTACTTCAGAGTATTTGCCAAATCGTGGAATTTTGGCCATTTCGCGTAGACTGAGTGCCCATGCCAGGAAAGAACCAATCTGTAGAATTTAATAGCATTGTCTGTTAATACGGCTATGTTGTTAATTAAATAGTATTTAAACAACGAGCAATGTAATTTTTGACTTACTGCCGCTATGCCGTATTGAACAGATGAGATTTTATTCTCAACTCCTGAGAAGACTGGATACAAATTCAGAGCAAATAAAATCAAGACCAAACCCTGGAGCCATGTGGTTGGATTTTTCCTATAAATAGTGTGGTCAATTGTCCTGAACAGTTCTTTCATGGCAATCATAACTGAAAGTGGAATGAGAACCCCTACTAATGATAGGGCAAGCGTATGGTCGTAGGGACATTGAACATCAATATCTGCTAAAAAAATCAAACACATAATTAAGATTAAAATTAATTAATTAACTTTAAATTAATACGGGTCCTTCACTCCTCACTCAAATTATGTACCTTTTGGGTTTTCCTGCGTTGTTGTATTGCTACGATTAGCCGAATACTCTGTCACGGTCACCGTCACATTTGTACAATCTTCTGTGTAGACCTCCAGAATGAACACGGTATAAGTGACTAGCCAACACAGCTAAAATATGAGGTGAAAAAATGTACACATATTAAATAAACCTGTGTCAATTTTTAATTTAATGTATATCAAGTGCACCTGTAACAACAAGGATGCCCAACTCAACCATCGAAATTTTTTCCATTTCATATTTAGGAAGACTTGAACTAAGGGATGGAGGAGGACTTTGTTCCTTGTTTGTTTTTTCCCAGCATCTAATACTTTGTGTAAATACTTGGTTTCTGGTTGTGGAGTTGTCAATGGGTCAATGTAGCCGGTGAGGCATCTGAAAATTCAATTTCAAATTTCAGATGATTATAACATGTACAGGATTGAGTGATCTTTAGTCATAATAATTCTTACGAGAAATCTATTTCTAGATTCGGTGTTCTCTCCTTAAAGTCCATTGTGACGTAAGAAAATGCTTTGTCCATCCAAACAATCATAGCATGTGGGACTTTCTCGTAAATAATGCTAATTAGGTCATCTTCCAACCTACAAATGAGTACTGACAGTAATATAAAGCGGGACTTGCATTTTTTGTCCAATTTTAAATGCCCAAAAGATTTACCATCTCCACGGTTTTGGCTGACTTGTTAAATATAACTCTGCTACTTTGCTGAAATATCTCCGACATGCAATATGGAGGGCTGTGTCGTTCCGAATGTCTCGGACGAAAGCAAATCTCAACATCTCATTGTCTCCAACTTGTTCATTTTCTAATAAATGTTGAGCACACAGGAGTGCTTTCTCCGAAAACCCTAAAAAAACCATATCATTATTTTTAGGAACCTGTTTTTTGTGTAGCATTCAAATCAAAATGTTGTCCAATTGGAATCGGACGCCCCACTTACAACACATGGCCGCCCGATGAAGTGCTGTTTGATTTTCCCTATTCAAAGCCCAAACATCAACTCTTTCTTGGTCCAACAACGTTTTAACTACACTGTGATGTCCAAACTCAGCGGCCAAATGAAGTGCGGTCTCATTTTCTTCCATAGTCGGTGTTCCTGCGATGGCCGCATCACAATGTGCTAACAATAATTCCACACATTTGACAGTTCCTCTACAATTCCCTGCCGTAGCGGCCACATGCAATGGAGTACGACCTTCAGAATCTACAACACTTGGATCACATCCAGACTCCAATAAAAACCGCACCATATTCCAAGATTTCTCCGCCGCGGCCATATGCAATGGTGTTTGATTTCTTTGAAGAAAATGGCGGGTAGATTTGCAAGGAAAATTCTTCTGAGCTTCATTTGCGGCCAGAAGGAGTTTGACACATTTGATCGCATCGTCAGTGTTTCCTTCCACGACTAGATGGAGGGGTGTTAAGCCTTGGACGTCTTTTGGAGCTGGATTGGCTCCAGCCGCAAGGAGTAACTCAACAATTTCTGGAAGTTCATTTTCAGCCGAATAGTGAAGTGCAGTTCGGTGTTGAATGTCTTCGGCAGCAATAAATGCTCTTGCCTTCTCTGGGTCTTCTGCGAAGAGTTGGTTCAGCAATAGTTGGACCACAGTTACTCTGTCTCCTTCTGAAACAGAAAATTAAAATCCATGTATGTACAGGGTGGGTCATAATAATTTGCATTCAAGATGACACAGTGAAATCGGATTTCAAGCTCAACTGTAGCAGACATAAATTTCTAAGTACCATTTCTGTTGATAAACGAGGCGGCACAATGCAACGGAGTTCGTCCATGACAGTCCACTTGACCAAATAGATATTGAGTGTTGACTATGACTTCTTCTGTGGCTTTCTCATTTGCATGGACTGCAGCCGCATGCAACGGCAATACATCATAACACCCTGATCTCTCACATGAATGCTGGATTTCAAATTTTTCTAGTCCTAATTTTTTAATTTTGTGCAATAACTGTATTTGCTCTGGGGATTTACCCATTTAGTCAAATTTATGTTGATACGATAGGTTTTTTATTCTCTTTGAACCCACACACATTCCAATTTCAACACTAGGTACAATAGTAATTACACAAACAATGATAATTCAGAATATTTTAAATGAATATTTTCGGTAATTTAGAAAATATGAATTAGGTGTTTCCAATTTACACCCAATCAATTGAGTCGTTCAATTTGTACCGTTGAAACAAAACTGAGGATACTTTTGAGATGAACAGTATATTAGTACACACTGAAAATAACAATTTCTGATTTATTCCTTGGAAGTGCAATAAACTAGGTGCTCAAACTCATGACTGAACACTCAATGCGTTAACAGATTGAGTACTACGGCATGTAACGATGAGAATCCACTGCCATGAAAATTAACGCACAGCAACGCAATGTAAACAACATAATTACTACATAAAGGGTTGAGTGTTAACCTTGTCCCAAATACATTACACAGCACAGCATCCATTCAATCTGGCCCAATGGACCATCATGGAAACACATATTTCGTGTCGTATGTTGAAGTTCGCGTCATGATTTGCTGAAGGCTACCAGGTGGAATTTGTTATTATTAGAAAGAGTTTCATCCTCAATTTGCACGAATCTCAGATTGTACCTGGAAATTAACTTATATTATTAGCATATCTAAAAATCAATATGTATTCAGCTTAAATCTGTGCAATTTCCTAGAGTCCTATAACAGCCCACAATGAAAACTACAATCTTTCTAATCTCTCATGTCAATTGAAAGCTTCGCCAGCCGGTTCGGGCTCCGGACTCATACTATGGTCTGCCAATTGCATGTGCTTTAATTATTTATATGGGCCTAGTTATGCTTTCAACCTGTACAGGAATACAGTCTAACCGAAATGTTCTTGGAGAAATAATGACATGTTTTTCTCAATTGCATCTGTAGTATCTGTATCCGAGTTTGGATATTGGAAAGAATGGGTATGAACCACCATGTATACTTAAAATGCTAGTCTACTCCAGCTAAACATGAGTATAAATTGAAACAATAATACGTATATTTCTTAAATATAATGTGACAAGGAATTCGGAAGAGAAGTGGCTTTCATTTCATTAGCTAACTGCTTTGTCTAGTAAAGTAAATTGAATGTTTAAAAATCCAACGCATTGGCAACTCATGGATGAGAATGACATTTGACAAGTTAATATTACCAGGAGCGATTACAATATTCCAGCCGGTCTCAATTAGCCGGTAATTATCAAATAACTTTAAGACATTATACACTTATTGTAATATCGTGGTATATTTTTGCATTAGAGAGTTAATACTATTTAAGAGTGCTTGTGGTAGGAGGTTAAAATCTACATTCCGATAACATTTCATTGATGGAGTTCTGTGAGCGGCAGAAACCGCAAAAATTAATTGGGCTCAGTCCGCGATGCGACTGTAAGACAATTTCCGAAGTCCGACTCACAATAATTTATGTACGTATTCCTTTTGAACATAAGGTTAAAGTTAGAACATGTGTTAAGTCTCATTTTAATTCAATGACAAGAAAATATTAATTAGTGATATTTTTGACAATTCCTTGCAAATTTGTGTGTGTGATGTGATTTTGCTGGTCAAAATAATTTGTTTTTAAATTAATTTGAACCTCACATAATTTACGACAATTACAAAATGCGTCGATATTTTCTAAAGTTGACCATTCTAGTCCTCATTGTGTTTATGTCTGGAGTGTTCTTGCATTATTCCTTGAAGGACTCAACTTCAACTGTATTCACTTTAATATGTTCACCTTCTGTGGAAGACGACTCAATAATAATATTGGATGAAGCCAGCCGACCCACTACTATTTCATGTCAAAATGAAGAAGGTCAAGATGTCCCATGGTAATAAAAAAAATATAGCAGCACAGCATAGCATGCACGAATTTTACAAAAAAAATGTAATTATGGTTTCAATTTTAATTCCAGGTTTTTTTCTTACAAACTTCCAAAGATCTCTAATTCCACGCATAAACATATCAAAGTTGGTGAGGGTTACACTTATTTTGGGCCTGAGTCTGACGATTGGATGCTTTCAACAAAGTCTATTGACGATATTGATTCTGCCGTTGGCTTATCTCTTGCGGAATTATACAAAAGCGTAAGAAATTTTTACTTGCTACTATTGGCCACATTTTCCAAAAAACCTAACAAATTTCGGCGAGCTCGTATTTCACAAATCCATACTTGGTGGCTGAAAATAGTTTAATTTACTAATTAATATTTTTATGATGTTAATTACAGATGATGGAGAAAGACTCAAAAGTAGCACACATAGTATACAATGACAAAATACAAGGCGAAAAAAAGAACAATGTACTCGCTCATGCCAAAGGAATACTTCTTGCGAATTCAGGTGGTGGACTCTGGATGGTCCATTCTGTCAAAGATTTTCCATCTCCTGGAAACTATTACACTTACCCTGCATCAGAGCGGTCCAGAGCACAGATATTTTTTTGCATGTCCGTGAACTTGAGTCAAATGGATAGAATCTATGAGATTCTTCAAATCACTCATCCGAACATTTTCAGTTATTTTATTCCTGAGACGTTGTCAAATGATTTGCCTAATCTGAAGGAGTATTTAGACAATGGAACTCATGATAAGTTGAGTATAAGCCCATACAAGACATTTAGAATGATAACTCAAGGGTTGAATCTTAGGGTTTTTGCAAAGGCTCCTGGAGTTGAGCAAGGTGAGATTTAATTAAAAAATTGGACCATTTTATTTTACACGAGCCAGTTGCACCGACTTAACGGATAGGATTAATTTTTCCATACTATTTTTTAATAGCCGATATGTATGCTGATTGGATTGCTCCTGTACTCAATGCAAATCTGTCAGTTCAGTCTTGGTTGGAAGGACCAGATCGACTAGATTCAAACTGTGATCCACCTTATTTCGTTCACAACGTCCTAACGACAGAACTTGGATTCCATCAATTTCCTAATGAAGATGATCATTCAAAATGGGCTGTTTCAATGCATGAATCAAATCCTTGGACATGTATCTCAGATTTGAATAGAAGGGTATGCCATGTCTGGAAATTATTTTCTATACGTATGACGCGGTTACACAATGTCAAGTCTAACATGTCTAACTTTTTTTTATTGCTAGAAGGATCACGCAAAAAGAGGGGGCGGTGCTGTTTGTACAACGTCCAGGAAAATCTGGAGAGCCTTCAGTGATTCTATTGTAGTATATGAAGAATGTCCGAATGAAGACTATGACTCCGGAAGTAGTGAGGAAATAAAGTAGTAACTAATAGTGTACAGTTGAAACACTCGTTGCACTTGTTTTATTTTCTGCACAATTATTTTTAGAATATAATTTAATCAATCGATAGTAAAGAGTCGGGTATATCCTAAAGTTAGAAAATTTTGTGTCATCGATTCGAATGCCCTTCAGCCTTCCAGGGGTAAAATCGACCTCCGTTCAACCTCTTCGACGACAGAAACTATACGTGGACCCACACCTGTATCCTTTTCCAAGTGCCTGAACACAGTCTTCATCAGTGTCACATGCATTGGTTTTCTTGACATATTCCCTTCGCTCTCGTAATTTCGCTTCACCTTCTGTTTCCTCAATAGCAGCAACTTTTAGGACATCCAATTCCGAAGACGGGGCTCCCATGACCTTCCGAAAAAAAATTCCTGGGTTAAATGCCAGATAGCAAAAAAACGAAACGCACATTGCCAGGGGTCAAATTTTTAGGTGCGTCACCAAAAAGTAATATTTCACGGGTAATATGTTAAATCATACCTCGTAAATTGTGAAAACTGCGAAGAAGAATATTAGGAAAAGTGCCCCCTTCATATTTTTGTAAGGTCAGACACTGACACTTGAACAAATGCTGCACTATTTTATTTTGATTTTGAGAAATACACACTCAGTCTTAGAATAATTTGAATAATTACTGTGTTTAAAAACTGACAATGAGACTCTCGCTACACCGAAAAGCGATTAAAGTCGATTGAGTTGATCAAGTCTGGCTCTTGTTATGTTATGTGTGTTTTATAAATGATTTATTTACTCAACTGCACATAAAAGTGTTATTGTTATTACGGTACCGTACAACTGCATTTGCCATTTTGTATTTGCATTTGTTGTATTTACTTCCTCTGAATACTTCCGTGAGGTGAATAACGAATAACGTAACATTCCTATTAAGTGGGAATAAAGTAGGTTAGGTTCAACAAACTAAACTCAATTTATGTAATGCAGGATGAGTAATTTAGCATATAATTTAAAAGGATTAATTCCATAATGAAATGTACAATTGGCTAATTCCACAACCGCATGCTTGTCGCTATGGATTGATTTATGATTTGGAATTCCTTGTAACAAATCAAGTCAAATGAAAAAAAAAATTATACACGAACACATAAAATTAATCCACGCATTTATTGTATCACATTCATTATAGGTCACTCACGTAAGTTGAGCCATGTATAAGTACTTTCAAATTAATGTGTCAATTAAGTTAACGTTGGGGATACTCCACAAGTGGTTCATTACGTATTCTCACATTTTAAAACATATTATTAAATTATTAATTTTGTGTAAATAATACTTAAGTACCTACCAAAATGTGGATTACAAAACACACGTTGTAGCCAGCCAACTCATCATTGGATATAAATTTTCAAACACCCAGTGCAGTGTTTCATTCTATCTTAAATATTTTGCACAACTTAAAAAAAGTTGTACAATTTGCATTTTCGTCGGGCGAACATTGCTTTTTTTCAAGGAGTGAGTAATGTAAAATAAAATTAACGTGATCCTTTCAAAGTACAATTTCTAGACAATTTTTGATTCTGCTGAGCTTCAAAATTTTCAAATAATACTTGTCAATTTCAAATTCCCAATAAATTATTTTGTGTATTGAAGCCAAGATTTTCCAGAAATCTGTATCAGAGATACTTAGCTTAACTTACAGCAAACCCAGCCATACAGCAATTAACACAACCACATTGAGCAGACATTTAATTAATAACGGTAAAAAAAAATTAAGTGCTATTACTGTGAAAAGTGCTCTAAACTTTATAAGTTGTACAATCGAGAGCTCAGTCAAACTTACGTTAAGACTAGTCTAATCTACTCCAGCCGCTCTCATTTATGTTAGTAACTAAATTTTACTTGACCTCAGTCTTTTGCGAACCTCGACCTCAAGGTATCAATTTTATTTTTCATTGATGTCAGTGTCTTTGTCTTCCTTGGAAAATCTTTCCATTCTTCTTTCAATTTTGCGTCTCGTGGTCCCCATTCATGTGTTGGTTTGAATGATTTGAGTAATTTTTTCCAGAATGTTTGGAGAGCATCTTCATAGTCCGATTTTGAATCTAATCCACTCTCCGCACTCAAAATTCTTGTTTTTCTTGTCCAAACTGCATGAACTGCAGCCAATGGAATCATGACCAGAGCCACGGATGAAAGTATCCATCCACAAACTGAAATTAAAACAAATATTATATGTAAAATTGTTAATTAAAAGTTGGTGAAAATAATTATAAATAGAAAATTATGAGGAATTCGTGAAATCTGATACACAAAATTCCACTTACCAATTGCAATCGCAGGAAATTCGACATCCCCGTGTTTCGGAGCCTTAAATGTGGCTAAATAATAAATCAGCACGGATGACAGACCAATGGGCATAAAAATTCCCCAGCAAAACTTCCAGTAAAGACCAACTTTATGATTGAGCATGAACTCAATATCTCGACAAATATTGCTCAGACCATAAACCCAAGAAATTGCAATGATTTCCACAGTTGCAACGACGTAAATCACAAGCGTTGCTCCAAACTCATCCACTAGTGTCAACATAAATTGTCCACCCTGTAAATATTTAATGATTCAATGTAACGTTAATATCAGTAGCTCATTTATGGTAATTTAATTGGTTAGGACGGAATAATTAATTACAGGTGTCACATAGATGAGTCCAGAGAGAAATCCCCCAATACAGCATCCGACAGTTATCCAAATTTTTGGAATGTCTGGAAATTCATCATTAATAACTTTGACGATTCCACCAGTAAGAGACGTCGCACTCCCTAGTCCTAGGGTGAATAACATCAAGAAGAAAAGTACGGCGAATAACTGTGTGGATAAGAAAATCATATTAGAAAGTCT
>JAQGCB010002645.1:0-11131 GCA_034698835.1 Protaphorura tricampata | reverse complement strand
AGACTCATTTCCCTCCCCTGCTGGCTCCTGCCGCTCTTGCCGTCTGCCATTTCGACAATAAGAAAAATATCTCTGCCTGTGCACTGTGCGTGCTTGCTTACCTGAACGCATTCCCCATGCTGTGCTTTTGCTCATACGGTGGAATATGAGTGATCGTTTTTTATCCCATGCCGATTCATATGGTTGGGCAGAAATTGACTTTTTTCTTTTTTGGCCAGTTTGTTACATAGTACTTTTCGAGCTAAAATTGTAGGAATGTATATCTCGATAAATTCTGAATATGAAGGAATACGTACCCTAGAAACCCATCTCTCCTGGGTTCAATCAACTCTACACACATGTTAAATTTTTAAAATAATATTTTGTTGGACATGAGCGGTGCGGTGCGTTGGGTCGAAAGTCTTAAGACGTAGACGCAAGAAGACGCAGAGAGAAAAAAGGAAAGAAAAAAAAATTCCTTGCTGGTTTTGGTTCGTGAACGACGACTCTGCGAGTCGTCTAATTTTTCTGACAGACACTGTAGTTTGATCCGAGTTGTACTGAGCGGACGAGTAACTGCAGAGTCAGCAGGAGATGGACTTTTCTGAAGGCCCCATGCTGAGCCAGAGCCTTTGCTCATTTTCAAGTCGATATCCTCATTCTCTTCCATGCTGGGCCGAAGAGAGTTTTTGGAGACTATGGAGTTTAGTCGGTGGAGTTAGTGTGTGTTAAGGGAGGTTTGTGTATACAGGTTGTCATATTTCTTTTTGCGAAAGAAATATGGGTGGTTTTTAGGAGAATCTAAGGGTTTCTCGCCTTATCTGCCATCTTGGGGTTTTTCGCCCCGTTGTAGTATCTCATGTTTTATGCCTCATGTCCATTCCCGGGTATTTTCTGGCTCAACTAGTATCTCGGGTTTTTCCCCATCTTGTAGCATCTCGGGTTTCTCGCCTCTTCTAGGCTCTCGGGCTTTTCGCCTCTTCTGGCGTTTCGGGTTTTTCGCCCCTTCTAGGCTCTCGGGTTTTTCGCCTCTTCTGGCGTTTCGGGTTTTTCGCCTCTTCTGTCATCTCGGGTTTTTCGCCTCTTCTAGGCTCTGGGGTTTTTCGCCTCCCCAAGCATTTTGGGTTTTTTCGCTTTATCTCTATCGCCCTTTCTGGGTTTATCGCCTCATAACACCAAATATCGCAAAATAGACAACCGAAATGGCGTCCCATAAAACTGAAACCCCAGAACACATGTCTTCCATGATATGACTCTACCTAGCCATAGGACTCCCCATCCCTTATCTTTATCTTTTTACCTGTGTATGGGTTACAAGAATTGAGCTTACCCACGACGACTCACGGCGGCCACCGTCATGCAATCCACTTCCACTCCGTACATCGTACATGTGTAGTACTACGAAGAGATAAGGGATCGTTGGATGGATCGGATTGGGATCCACAGTCAGCAACAATGGTCACAATAATTAGGTCCACGACGACGCTGCGTCCTTTTCGGCTCCAAATCATCCGACGACGAGCATTCTTTGGCAAATTCCGTCCATTTGACCTTCCTCTTTTCAATGCGTTGTATTTTGGGTGGGGTCTCTCTCTCTCTCGTATGGGATGTCTTAATGAGGAATACAATTCTATTGATGTTTTGCCGGCCATTGCATCGCGGTTGACTCTTCCGATTATGGCGAAGAATTACTTTATGAGTATGGACATTTTTAGTAGGGATTTTTGTATTGGAGATTACAAGGGAAGGACTCAGACTCAGTTCTGTGCAATTTACTATCACGTGGATTGTTAATTTTCTAAAATCAGAGATTTTAGCACAGCAGAAAATTTGACTCTGAAAAAAGTGTGAGAAAATGATTAAGCCAAAAAGCATTTTGAGTTGACGAGGAGAAATGAGCGAATTGCCTTCGTCGTCGTCGTCGTGCCAAGTCGGGCGTCGTTCTCATTAATGAGATACGTGGCGGAGGTGATGAGATGAGAATTATGGGGACTCTGGTGCTAGCACGTAGCATCTAGCTCCCTTGGCATTCCCCTGCATCTAACCATAGACGTCTAATCTTAAATGCAGGCGGGTGAAAAAACATGGACAGAAAATGATGATGAATTTTACAAAATGGAAAAGTTGACACTCGTCGAGTTAAGTTTCTAGTTAAATTTTGAAATTGCTCTGCCGCCGTCCGCCGTCACCCAACATTTTCCGCTCGGTTGGGTTTTCAATAGAAAATCTGCTCTGTTGGGAATTTTGGGGGTGCGACGGAGTCAAAGTGACGAGAAACCCACTGGGTTTTTGAGTCAAAGTTTTAATTCATTGAGAGTGTCATTGTCGAGTGTCTTTTTAAGTACAGGGTGGGTCGTAAGTTATAGAATCTACATTATCCACTCTTAAAAATGTACATCTCATCATTTCTTACAAGCTAGTAACTTTATGAACCGCCCAATCACATACCCCATACAATTTATTATTCAGAGATAAACAAAAATATTTCCCTCAAAAGAGCAAAGCGAAAGCATTAAAAAAAATCACAATGTGTCAGGTGACTCTAAATTTTGAGCGCTATTCCCTGCAGAAAACTCTAAAAACTTTTCTTCCTCTTCCCTCACTTAATGAAAAGTGAAGCCGGCGTCTAATTTAAACGGAAAGACACAAGAGATGGAAATCTCGACCACCAACCCACCCAGTTTGTACACCTTGATTATGAGTGACTGACATTTGCGTCTCATTAAAATTTTATTTAGTTTCTGTCGGAGTTTTTGGAGAAAAGTTTTTCGTGTCGCGGTTGAGATCGTGGGGGAGGAGTCAAGGTGACAGGCAATGCCGGGAGTAGGGGTTCTAGTTCCGGGGTTTCTTTTTTATTTTACCGGCGGTTTCAATTTACTTTCAATTCGGTCGTTTTTTGAAGGTACCCCCAGTAGTAATTTAGTAATTCTAACATTTCATTCCGGTTATGAAATTCCGGGAAATCATCCCGGGAAATAGTATAAAACCGTGAATCCCTATGCCATAACACTACTACACTCTAACCCAACGTCATTGTCACTCTTCCTCCATTTTTTCCCTCGCCGTCTGAGCCAAATTCAAAGAGACAAAGTGAGTTAAGGTGCTTTGATGAATTGATTGATTCTATTATGTCAATAGCTGTGAGTTCCTTCCATCCACGGACTGCCATGCCATGCCATCCACTCTTCCCTCCAAATGAATTTTTATTTCCCCTCCTATTTTTTCCTCTTCCTTTCTGGGTCTGGCTGGCCAAAAATTCCACGACTCTCTTTCTCTGTGTATCGAACCAAGTCCTAGCCGTCTGATCGATATTTCTCATTTCGACCAATTCTCTCTCTCTCTCTGCCGGTTTTTCACCTCTCTCCCGGGTATTTCGAAATGTAATGAAATGTATTAGTTTTTTTTCTTCTTCTCTAGCTTCTCTTTTTTTTACTCCTCCTCTTGTGCTCATCCGATGGTTTCTTTTTTTTTTTCGTTTCTTTTTCTCCGTCATTTTGGCTTGAATCTTTTTGAGACTGGTAGTTTTTTCTTAAACAGCAGAATGGAAGGATTTATTTATGTTTGGGCCGGGGTAAAGTGGGTGACAGACATCCGGTTCGGTTTGGAAGAGAAGAGTTGGAAAATGATTTCGTTTTGTAAACTTTTTTTAGATGGTGGTTTTTGTGTGGTTTTTACATCGTGACCGTCCGACTAGTTACTTTGTGCACACTCTGTACAAAGATTTCCATTTTTCCTCGTGAAATTAGTTTTTCAAAAAAAAGACTCTCGCTTGTTCTCCTTCGCATAATTTCAAATTAGCCAAAAAAGCGTGGAGCGAAAGCTCAGCCCAGGACGACGAGTCCTCTTTTGTTTACGACTTTGGTTTTCTTCTTCCTCGTCCATGTGCATTTTTGCAGGGACCAGGACACCGTCACGGGAACGAAATGCCCATGTCCGTGTCTCCGTCTCCGTCTTCCATTCCCATCCCGTTGAATACTTTTCCCAAAATGAGAATGAACGCAATTCTGGGCCGTTCCAACATTCCATTCCATTAATAATGGGCCCATAACGGTCTGCCGTGAGGAGTGGAGGAATGGGGCGATTAGTCCCATCTTGGATTAACGTGCTCTCTTCGTTCCCCCATCCGTTTTATTTGTTGTTGGGTGATTGAGGCTAGTTACAGGGTGGTTAGAGAGTAATTGCACTTGACATTAGAAATTAGAATTGCATTAATTGGGAGTGTGGGAAACGAAAGGTACACCGCCCACGCCCTGCTGTGTGTATGGACGATTCTTAAGAAAACAGTCTAGTCTTTTAATAGGAATTAGACATTAAATTCTAGTTCGATTTCATTTCTCATCATTTACACACTTGTGATCTTGAGAGATCGACCCCCAACACATGACTAATTCCTATTGGGGTTTGCTTTGTTTTGCAGGAGGAAGCGGAGGAACTTCAGCAAGCAAGCGTCTGAAATCCTGAACGAGTATTTCTACTCCCACCTGAGCAATCCGTACCCTTCAGAAGAGGCCAAAGAGGAGTTGGCCCGCAAGTGCTCCATCACAGTCTCACAGGTCAGTTCAATTTGTGGGCAACAGATTTTTGGTATCTTTCTAAAATTTTAACTCTTCCGATTTTTAAACTGACCAAAAAATGAATGGAGATTTAATTTTTTCTGCACAAACCAAATAAAGCGTCCTAAAACCACCTACAAAATTCAAGCACACAAATTGTGCCTTGTTTAATTTGTCAAGACGTAGAGTCTCTGAGTCTCCCATATAGCGCCTTAACCAAAAAGACAATTAAACCCGAGACTCAATAATAAGAGTAAATTACCCTTGACGGGTTACAATAGCGTCTGAGTCCATTTATTTTGACAGATGGGTTGAGATGGGCTTTTCCCTCGTTCCCCCTTAATAAATTGTAATTAGTCGGTCGGTAGGAAGTTGAGTTCTGCTTAGAACGCATTAGTGCGTGCTATGACGAAGCAGCTCAAGAAAAACTACCTGTGTGTCACAATTTAAAAATTGTTGGGCGGAATTGTCACACGGGCGGTACGGTTTCCTTCAAATCCTTGTCTTTTTCAACAATGTTCAATTGTTAACGACTCTGCGTGTTATTGTTTCTTAAATCCAAAGTAAATGTACCCCTAGTAGTAAGTCACACAGCGTTGGTACATAAGGCTGTGACGAGAAAGAGAGTTTTTCGTCCGTGGTTCCTTGTAACTTTGTAATGTTCCAAGTCCGGGAGTGACCGACCGGAGTCAGTCCTCAATTCTTAATGAACCCTATGAGAAAAGAGAAGAAGAACTCTAGATAAAAGTAAATGTAAACTTTTCGAGCCGAATCCCAATCCAAACGTTCACAACCTAGTCAACCCCTCATCCCAATGAATTTTCAATGAACAATTCCAATTCGCTGTGACTAAAAATTAACTCTACATTTTCTATTGAGTCCAATGGTGGATGCGATGAATGATTTAATTTGAACGTATCTCTTCTCTCTCAATTTCGCAGGTCTCCAATTGGTTCGGCAATAAAAGGATTAGGTACAAGAAGAATATTGGGAAGGCTCAAGAAGAAGCTAATCTCTATGCGGCCAAGAAGGCGGCAGGTGAGTCCACGTGGGGTTCAGTTTATATTTGGTTTAGGTTCATTGCTATTGATGGGTTATGTTTACTTTGTAGTGTTCATTAGGTCAGGTCAGGGGTCAACGTGTTAATGTACTCTACGTTATGTAATACTAGGAATATCATGACAAATGATAGAACTCAATGGTCAATTCGGACCCTGTATTGTCACTGTGACAGGTTACATCATTCGGAAGCATTTGTCCCTTCATGCTAAGCTTAGCTAATTCCAAAGTCCTCCAAGGGAAAAGGGACACTTGACACCCCGATTCCCCCCATATAGCTCCAAGGCCAAAAACTTTCTCTCTCCAAATAATAGGGAAAAGTGTAAAAGAAGCCCACTTCGCCCACTTCACTCTAATTTCCTCTCTCTCCTTCTCCTTCCTCTGGAAATAATTTGATGGAAACAAGCCACAAAATCCAATTGTTCCATGCTAATCCGGTGGAGAGAAGGTCTAACGCTGAGCACAGGCTAAGGCCAACACTACTAGCCCTTCCTCCCCATTCCAACATGATACATCTCCCTCCCTTATTACATTAGAGTGAATTTGAGTTGAAATTTATGGGCAGAAGTTTTCCAACGAGTGGAAGTAGTAGAAGTGGAGGGAAAAGTTTATGAGTCGGAGGAGGTGAGAGTACATAGGGATAGGGATAGAGGCTAAGATTGTCCAGGTAGTCAGCCCAGCTCAGCGTATCCCAAGACCACTGACTGAAAACTTAACTTTTTAAAAGGAGTCGGAGCCCCGGAGAAAGTAAAAGTAACCACGACCGAGTTGACTTTTAGTTTATTTTGACGATTTGTTTTTTTTCCTCTTCCTCTCTTTTGGTTAGAAAACTTTTCCGTACAGTTTATGTGCGGTTGGTTCAACTTCAGATTATCTGATGGAAATGAAATGAAAATGGTGCTCAGGAATTATGACCATTAGTCTCTTTTGTGTTGTTGTCTCTTTGTCTTTTCTAGCTTGTTTTACTTTAAAAAAGATACCTGAGTTTTCGGAGAGAGATCAAGTTTTATTAAGATGTGGAGATAATTTTTATGACTTTTTGTGTTCCGTGTGGACTTGGACGATTTTTGTTTCTGCCTTCTTTTTCCCGTTTATCTTTTTGTGTACCTTTTGTGTAGTTGGGTAGCGGCCGTGTTAAGGGTTCCGGTTTTCTGGAATATGTAGGGGTGTATCTTCTAGAGTAGAGAAGATTAGGAGTTGTCATGATTTGTACATTGAATTGTTATTAGAATTGTCTGTCTTACATTCCGGACTCTTTTGTATAAGGTCAGGGGTTATTAATCAACCTCATTTCCGTCCTTCCTCACACTATGCATACACATATTTTAAGGTCGGCCATTAATCAAAACACTACTACACTACATATACCTGGCATGCTCTCAAATTTCGTTCCTTCCTCTGCCCAGGTCAAGGTCATCGAGCAGTTGGATTTTCGATTTTCCAACATACTCCCCCCTCGTTATAACGGTCCATGTTCAAAATGGTCTTCTGTGTTTAATCCAGTGCAGTGAGTTGGTGAGTTCGTCTGTCTGTCCAGTTTGGCTTGGCCAGAAGAGAGAGAGAGAGAATTCTCTGCCATTCCTTCCCTTCCATTCCATCACCCCCTAGTCTAAAAAGAGATAATTTGTAGAGAGACGGCTGAGTCTGAGTCTGTGGGAATGTGCAGTGCTGTGCGAGTGCTGGCTGTGCTACCATGCCCCCCTCTATTTTCCTCCGTTCCATCCCGTCCTCCGTGTGTGAGTGAGTTTTTGGGCTGAAGGCCCGCAAGACCCATTCACTCTGTCATAGACAACGTTAGAGCCTCGTGATATATTAACTCTATTCGGTCTGGGGCTTTAGGTGGCTGTAGCTGTAGCAGTGCAGTGCAGTGCAGAGGACTAGGACTAGGGCTCATACTCTGAGAGAGTGTAACGTTGTAGCCAGCCAAAAAATGCCTTCTTCTTCTTTTTCTTCCTTCTTTTCGGTGGAGAAAGTAAAGTAAAGTCTTGCAAAGGAAAAATACTGAAGAGAGTCAGCCAAGTCGGACGAGGGAAGGTCTGAGAGGGTGTTTCGGCTTTTTTTTTGTCGGAGATTTGCTATGGGAATGTTTAGTCTAGTTATCTCTGAGTACCAGGAATGATCATACGCCGGATTCATATAGACATACCACCCCATCTCCTTCCCTTGTCATACTACATCCATCCCATGCCATCCATCCCTTCTGTGCTGATGCTCTTTCGTGTCTCTCTGGCCGTCGTGTAATCTATAGGCTGTTGAAGTTGAAGGGAGCTCCCAAGAGCCACAACACACAGCACAGCACAGCTTCCCCCTATTTTGGTTTTAAACTACCTTCCTTCGTAGGATTAAGGGAAGCAGGGAAGGAGTGATACGATACAGCTACAGATGTGACCTCAGACGACTCTCTGCTACTACGATCTTCTTCTCTTCTCCTGCTACCCGCCCGGCATTGTATTGACTGGGCGGGGGAACACGGCACACAGCACACACAGCTCACAAACTTTCTTTTGAGAAATTAATCCCGCGAGTCACTTTTTGAAAATGTCACTTTGTTTTTTTTCTCTCTTCTCTTTTCGTTTCCATTTCTAGCATCGTCTGATGAGTTGGAAAGTTAATGGCCAGGTTCGGTTGGGATTTATTGGCCGAGTGACATCTGACGGAGGAAGGGGTGAAATTGAAACTGTGAATCCGGCGTAATTCGTCATTTTATGTATTCATGGATTATATAGGAAAGTGTGGTTGGGATTATTGACTATTGACACACCCTGTATTTAAAACTTATTGTTAGTATACCCCGTTTGACCTGGAATTCCTACCTAGCCCTGAAGCTGTGTTAGGATTTCTTGCTCCCTTACACGAAGGGTTCCCAATGCATACGCAATGCATTCCATCCAATTCCATCCGTATCTCATCATCATCATCTCCTTCAGTACAGAAATGAACAGAATGTGCATTCCAAATTCCTTGGGCATTTGGTCAGGTGTTCACTAGTTCCCTAAAGCATAGTACTGAAGAGCAGATCAAGCCCAAGGGAATTCAGACTTCACATATGATCATCCCATGAAATATACAAAGGGAATTATGACGCACTCCAACAGATAGTACAATAAAGTCTTCTATTTTTGCATGCAGATGCAGAAAAAAATGCCAAAAACTCAAAAAAGGAATTCATTTGTAACTCATATTTTTTATTTTTTTGTCTATTTCCATGTGGGTGATTGTGAAGGGCCCAAGTACCGGTCGAGAGTGAGGAAAGTCGATGAGATTCATGGTGGAGGTAGGCTGGACATATACTTACTCTTTTTTCTTTCTTCTTTCTGGTTTTTTGGTTGTGTCAGAATTTGAGAGTGGAATTTAGAAGTTAGCGTTAGAGGGTGTCATCGTTTTGAGTGCATAAGGTCGTCCGCCGTGTTTTCGAATCAGGTTAGGTTGTTAAGGAACCGTAGACTGATTGTGAGTATTGGCATATCCCACCTGTACAAATCCGTACTCTTAATTTAATAGCCCCTTAAAAGTCAACCATGTCATAAAATTGGAAATTTTATTTTGGAATCATCCTCCCAGTTAGTTTTAGTTGTGTCGTGTGATATTTCTGGGTTCGTTTACAACCCGGGATGGTTGACAAGCGACGATTGACAGTTTTGCAGAGTTGACAGTTGACAGTCGTGGGTGAACGTTGAAGTCTAACGAGGTTGTTATTCAGAGCAAGTAGTTCGGGACCACCCTGGCTGTCTATAGGTAGAGCTGGCTCAGCTGTCAATCAATGTCCTTGGCGTTTAACGCTTTTGTGTGTTGAGATGGTGGGTAGGTAGGTGGGTTATAGCGTTATAGCGGGGGGTGTCAATCACAAGTACACACGTTGAGTATCAGTACACAGTTTAGTTTAGTTGATATCTTTGAACCATTTAATGACACCCATATTTCTGTTCTATTTTACGGAACAGGTGCCTCACCGTACAATATGGGCGGAGGTGCTGGGACCCCTGGGCCCATGATGTCCCCTGCTCCCAATGACTCCATCGGCTACAACATGACGATCAACGGCGGCAGTGACTACTCATCCACGCAGGTACGGAATTTAGGGTTTATACTTTTAAATTTATTAGTTGAGGATTAGTGGGTCAAGTCATTCGTACCATTTATCGTTCGAGACGACCACGAAGTTATATTCTACCCGTGGACGCTTCGTAGCATGAAGATGGGGGACCGTTCATGGATGAATGGCCCGCGGGCATGCCCTCACTATGAAACGATTGAATTCCGTCTGTTGAGATGAGAATTGTGCCTGTCAGAGGTCAAGGAAGGTCACTTCCCCATGCCACTTAATGTAATCTAAGCAAGCAGCTACCACATTCGGAGAGGGAGCTCGGGCAGGCAGCTACCACATTCGGGGAGGGAGCGTAAGCAAACGGCTACGCTAACATTACATTAAGCGGCATGGGAAGTGACCTTTCTTGACCTCTGGTAGACTCTATTATGATTTGCACAGACGAAATTCAACTGTTTTATCGGGTGGTGGTACTTATACAATGCCTCTCACTTATGACCTCTGTACATGAACGGTCCCTGATTTTCAATTTATTATTTACCTCTGCGCGCCCCATTTGAATTTGCATGCCATTTTAATTTCAGTAGACCATTTCGGCTGATGCATGCTATTTTTTTATATCTTTTCTTGAACGCCAGTCTGTCTTCGCGCATTTGAATTGAAATCACGCCCAATCGTACAAAGTTTAAACCCTAAATGTATTTGTCCAATGACCTCCATTTGACCTTGAACCGTGACCCATCCCACCATGTCTCAGTTGACTTAGGTCAGTCCTTTGTTCTCGAGACGGGTAGTAGTGATGAGTCGTCGTACCTACTCAGTGCATTGTGTGATGAGTGAGCTGAGCGGAGAGTGACGGGCGGTTGTCACCTTTGATCGAGTATTCTCCATGTACACACTCCCGCTCATAATACTCAGCCTGTCATCCGCTGACTGCGTTGACTGGCACAAGAGAAAAAACTGAGCAAGACTGAATTAACTCTGTGTATTGTGTTTGTGTGTTTGGACAGGCGGGCTATGGGGACAGTTCTATGGGCTATGACTCCGGCATGCACCCAGTCAGTGTGAGTCCAACAGTTTTCTTCTTTTTTTTCTTTCTTTTGGTTTGTTTTAAGGTAGCGTAGATTATTAGGTGTCAATTGTGACCCGGGGCGAGGGTCAATGGGAAGGGTGTGTCGGAAGAAACAGTTTCCTAAACGTCTCTTTTGCATTCGAATGCGAAAGAGAGGTTTTCTTTAGACACGCCCTACATAGTCAGTAGTTCAAGTCAGTCAAAACGGAGCAGCGCTCAGAATGCCATCTTTCCTTATTATTTTATTTTATCTTTGTAAATTAGTCAATTCGTTGCTTGTTAAGTGTCGGTAAATCGCGCGAGTCCATTTGTCCCATCTTGTCCATTCTTTCCATGCATTGTTCTTTGGAAAACTTCAACATTTAAAAATCGGGGATCTCGTTAGACCGGCGCGGCCGTAGCTCATGAATTTACACAGGTCAC
>JAQGCB010002644.1:0-11131 GCA_034698835.1 Protaphorura tricampata | reverse complement strand
TATGTGTAGGAGCCATGCTGGTCGTAATGGAGAGTGGTGGGATTGATATGTATTAAATGTATGTACAAACCATAATGGTCGCTATAGTCAGTTCGATTTACTTGTCAAGATACACGTGCCTTGCCTGAATAATGTGTTCGTGTTGGAGTTGTAAGGAATGGGTTGGCGACAGAATGGCAACAGTGCGTGAAAACCCCGAAATTTTGACTAATTTTGATAATTCATAACTCAGGCTTCGCCACAAATATGAGGTCTGGAATTTTTTCTAAAATGTAGAGCACAGTTCAACTTAATTTTTCATGCACGGATCTCCCCTCATATTTGTGGCGAAGACCGCGCCTAAAGCTTTCAAAACCCAAGAGCTAATACATTACGCGAGATCTAGTTTCACGAAATGGGGCAAGTTGGACTCAAGATTTTGAGGTTTTCAAAATTTGATTTTGAGGTGAACAAAATTTTTAAAAAAAACTTTTTTGACGAAATTATCGTCCTAGGACCCTAAACTATTATTGTAAGCCCAAAAAATCCAATTCTAAAATTCAGGTGCGTACCCTACTTAGCACCCTAGCCAAATATTTACCCACTTGTATTTTATTGAACACAATTGAGCAGACGTACATAAATTCACAAAACAGAAAATACGGAAATAATATTGCCAGGTCCTTCAGAATTGAATTAATTACTCACAACAAAGAAATAAGGCCGTTACTATAATTTTCAAAACAGAGCGAGTTTTATTGGCGTTCCAGAGGATTTACGACATTATTCAATGGTTACGTGACTTAATACAATAATACGGAGAATTATACAATTAAAATTTTGGGTTGAATTTTTAACAATAGCATTGATGATACATTTTTGTACACCGGGACTGATTAATCAATTGATATTTGGCTATCCGATCCTCTGACGATTCAATATTGTTGCCTCAGTTCTTCTGCTGCTCGATGTTGTTCCAAATCTCGGAGGTGTTCTCTCTCCCAACGAACCGGAGTGCTTGGACAGCAATGAGGACCCAAATTTCGAGCGACATCTGTTGGGCGGACACCTCGAGCCATCTGAGCAATGGCGACTTCTTTCTGTTCAGCAGTGTAGCGAATACGACGAGGATTGAACGGAATTTCGGGTGGTTCAACGTAGTCGTGGAAAATCGGTGGATTTCTTCTACCATGTCTGCCAGGATAGATTCTGACTAAGGCAAGGTCAGGTTCAAGCCACAGAGGATCAGGTTGCATCATCAAACGGATAAGCCGAATCAACATAACCACCTCAAAGATAATGAAAATTACACATGCGATCCACTCAATAACTAGGGGAGATTCTTTATTTCCCATGTTAATTTCTAGATGTCTCAAGTAGTGAGACGACTACTGTAACTTTAATTTTGTGTCTCGATCAGGCTGTTAGTTTGAATGCTGAACTTTTGTAAATAATCATGTTACTCTGGTAACGCTGGAATCTGTTTTGGACGAACGGTATACCTTGCAACAACTTGTAAGGTCATGAAAAATGCTTTTCCGATTTTGACAAATGATTCTTTACCTCAAACAAGCGCGTTAGAATTTCTTACTGTTAAGCGCCAATTGAAAAAAACTTTGATAAAAAACACCAACGAATGTCGAAAACAAAGATCCCAGCTCAATTAATCACTTCGATAAATATACATATATATATATACACAATTGAATCTCTATATATCAACCTGCCCTATATCGTGCACCTCTCTACACCGACCAGAATGTAAGGAACGCAATAACTCCTTGTGCGTACACTTCTTTGTTATTCCACTTTCTGTATTATTAAACTTTCTCTTTATTGGACACATATTGGTGCATTTTTCGAGTTCGGTATATAGAGTCCACTGCGTATATGATTTGCGGTAGTTTGCCTTCGCAATAAAATATGAATTAGACCAAACAATTAAAATTAAATTACTATTTATTTTATTGAAATTATGTACTCATTTTGAATTCTTCCATGATTTCTCCGTATTAGACGTACACGTATTAACGACACTACTACTTCCATGTATTAGGAAAGGTAACAAATAATATTTTAGTAATAATAATAGTAATAATAATAAATGTAGTACATTAAAATTAGGTAATTAATTATATTAGGACCACTGACGTAGACTGTAGACGATTTCTCTTCTCAATACACTAATCTAAACTTCGTACTCGTACAATAACTAAATGAAAATATTATTAAAATATGACTTGGAAAAAAAGAAGACCGGTCTTATCAAGAAGATCACAACCTAGGGACTCTTTATACACTTCATAATTAATAATTTAACAATAGTTGACACTTGACAAACATGACTTAAAATGGGACCCCTTGACTCAGGGGAAAAAGAAATACATATACAGGGTGATTCAAAGACTTAGACTATAACCGTTGATATTTAAATGGACTCCAAGGCGAATGTTATGAACCACCCGGTATTCTTTAATTAATGCTATAAATGAATCACAATAAATACTTGTTTTTATTATTACACCAACAATCCAATCGACGACAATCAAGAGCTGCCCATGCCCATACTGAAGGAGACATCACCGAATTAAACATCAAAGAGAGCAGCACCCAAGTCGTCTTATCCAACTTTAAATTCTGACCTAATAATTTAACATCAAGTACTGAAAAGTGTGTGTGGGTGGTGGGAAGGGTTGACTGACTGCATGACCTTTGACCTCTTCTCTCAAACTGTCAAATTCAGTCAACCCTTCTCTCTTAAAAGTTACGTACATACAACAACGCAAGGATACAAAAGGACAATTCATTCATAATTCATTTCCGTGTGACTTCGTACGTCGTATTCGTTACAACAAAGTACGTAGTACGATATAAAGAGGTTTTTAAAAAAATGAATTGTCCTTTAATTATTAACTTTGCTCAACATTTAAAATAGTTTTTGTTTTTCGATAGTAGGATTTAAGTACTTGAGTAGTTTTTTTTTGCTTTGCGTTGGCATTGTTTCTTTCTATTTTTTTTGTCACACCACTCATACTCCCTTAAGGGGAGAATAAAGTGATAATTTTGTTTGTAGTACTTCACTCTGATTTGGATTTTACGTTGGATACGTTGGAATGCGTATTGTGCGTAGTAGTAGTAGTAGTAGTGTGTGTAACATGGGGATGATGTCTTGATGCATTGATCTCACGATCACGTGGTGGGTACACACTCAGCAAATCATTGGCTTCAAGGGCGTAGAGTCGAATGTACTCCAAGCGTTTCTTTAATTTTTTGCTAAATTTGTCTGTAAAGAATGAGAAAAAAATACAAGAAAAATTAGCACAGGCATTTTTTTTATTTTTAAAAAATTACAAGCGTAGAAATGCCATGTAATTTTTACCCAGATCCATCATGTCTTGTGGCATATCTGCTGAGAACAAGGCATGGGCTTCTTCCGCCGGCATTTCGAACATACATTGCATGAATTGAGTAAAACCATCCATTGACATTCGTTTTCTACCCTCAGAGTACATCTGATAAAAAAATCAATGTCAAAATTAATTAATAAGAAAAAATATACACAGTTAGTTAGCTACAGTGGACTCTCTATATAACGAACTCGAAAAATGCACCAAAATGTGTACAATAAAAAGAAAGTTTAATATTCAGAAAATGGAATAACAAAGAAGTGTGTTGTATGCAAAGGGAGTTCTTGCGTTCCTGACATTCTGGTCGGTATAGAGAGGTGTACGATATAGGGGAGGTTGATATATAGAGATTCTACTGTATTGACAAACTCACCAAGAAGAAAGCTGGCATGACTCGATCCACACGTACACTAGGATTAATGAGAGAAGCATAGACGAGGTACTCCCTGATGTCTATTCGACCTTCCTCTGACTGTTGATTGTTTAGAAGAAAAAAAATGTCATTAAATTCGCAAATAGATTCATCGTGACCACGACGGAGTTTAATTTAAATTTAACTATGTATCTTATTTACCATGTTGAATAATTTAAATAATTCTTCAACAATCTTTGGCTCAGACTCAACTAGGTTTAGGTTGAGAGTAAACTCTTCGAGTGACAATCTTGAAAATGCTCCATCCGATAACATAGTTTGCATAATATTCAACTCCATTAATGATGAGAGTCTGGGAAAAAAATAAAAAAATATCGTATTATTTTACGACAAGACAAGAGTTCGATATATGGAGAGTACTGTATATAAATTTTTCCATTCGAGTACTCACTTGAGTTGGTTTCTGAGACGTGAAATATCCTTCAATTTTTTCAATAGTTGTTCTGTGTTGATTTTACACAATTCAACTCCATCCTCATATGTATAATCAGCGGCTGGGACTCCCATAGCCCTATGAACAAAAATGAATACATTAGTGACCCATGCAACAATAACAATTGACATTTATGCTAATATTTCTATAGAAGTCGCGAAGTCGGTACAAGTTTCCTAAATTTTTTAATGATTGATTCTAAATTTAGACTTCTTGTACAAAAAAAGGGAAGAATTTACAGAAAAATCCATACAAACATCAACTTCGACGTTCGAAGGGGGTGAAAATATTCTATTTCTGGATTTTTAACGTATCCTCGCCACGCACAGACATACATACGCACATAACACATACCAGAAAAAACAATCAGGAATTTCCTTGACTTGAGTGAGTGACTACTATTTTAGTTCACTCACACTTTCAGCCAGCCTTCGTTCTATTCCTATTTTCATTACTATTTCATTTGGCAAAGCATAAATAGATGGTCTTGAACTAAACGTGGAAGGGAAGTTGGACCAAATAGAACTAGACTATGCCCTGGTACGGAAATAAAAACCGATAGGGACGTTCGTCCTCGTTCATTCATCACGTGACAAAAATATCTTGTAGTTTTTAGCTAGGAAACTTACTCTGACATGACTTGTCTGACATTATTAGCAAATAATGCCACGTCTGTCTTCTCTTCCGTGCTTGGTGTGTAAACAGGGAGAAACTCTAACTCACAGTAATTTGTAAACTGAGACATTGTCCACCACCATGACTTATATCTGAAAAAAATAGAAGGGGAAACATCATAAATAATTTATCACTATTTCTCATAGGGTAAAAATACAACAGGGTGGTTCACAATTTCTTATCATATAAAGTGATATTTTATGAATCACCCTGCCCTTGTGTATAAAATGTCAAAGTAATGATACATGGCCACGTAATGCGCCAATGCCACAATGCCACCCACAATAGACCTTGTAAAATAGTTTGACTTACACTGATGGTCCATCAAAAGTCCATGTGATGGAGTCAAAGCGATTCGGGTATTTTATCAATACCGGTTGGACAGGAACACCGGGAAGAAAAGCTCCCGACTTGAATGAGATCAGACACGAGCGGTTCGAACAAGTCCCTTCCGGATAAATGAAGATCTACAACGGAGTCAAAAAGAGTGACACGAAAAATACATTAATCCATTATCTATAAAAAAAAATCAATATGTGAACTCCAAACTTTCTATACATTACACATACGAGTTCTATTTTCTCTTTCAAGGCACATTATTCGAACATGCTTTGTCAATATCGATTCTATCCTCTTATTTCTCCGACAAGTAAGTAAAAACTGGCATATGGTCGTTAGTAAACATAAGTTTACACAAACGCATGCATTCAAATGGTCTGGTCGCCCAAGACAGGTTTCCGGTTTCACCATAACATACATTTTATTTTACTGAATTATACCTGAGGCCAATCCATATCACTCTGTGCTCTTGTGATGATTTTCTGAACTGTATTTTGCCTGGATGATGAGTCTTCCCTTGAAACGTAGACAGCTTGTGTTAAGTCCACCAATTCTAGAATAAACAAAAGAAAAAAAAACAAACAAACATTTAGCATTAGCATTAAAGCATGTCATATCACTGGAATGGGTTATGAATTAAAAATTATAACCTTGACAGAAAATATACCCGTGTTCGTGTACCCTGTCCCTGCCTGCCGCACGTATAAAAACCGACCACCGACCCATTGTCGCCATTGTCATGTCATGTCATGCATATAGTGGGATAGTCATAGGGAACCGAACCGAATCAATATTAAAGAACATTTATTGATTTATGAGTATAAAATATGTATATGTAGAGTTGTCGAAATGACACACACAAAACAATATCGACTTTCCGATGACCAGCATATTGTGTCTTTTGTTGTGAAATTCAGCTTTGAAATAGAGCAGCCAGCGGATGATATTAAATACTTCGGTCTCAAAACAAACAAAGTTCAATCCAAACCCAAAGGAATGAATGTGAAATTACCACATGCCAACTAGTTTGGTTTGGCTTTTGGTTAAAACTCAGATTGTCATTGTATTACACAACTATAATTTTTGTACTCTGGTTCAGTTTTTAAATAATACAAATAATTTCTTACGTCATGTCTAACAAAAATTTTAAACTTTAAAAAAATAATCGTATAATATTTCTGAGGCCAGGTCAGACAAGAATAAGAAAATGCAAGACATTCCATCGACCACGTTTCACTCGCCATAAAATGCATGACTTTGATTAGAACAAATAAAAACCAAGGATCAATTTTGACAGCAAGTTAGCAACTTATGTACGTCTTGCGTCTAAAAACAAATCATTCATAATCGTGTGCAATAATACAGAACCGATAACTATTAAAAATTAAAATGCAATTGCAGTATCAATTTCCTCACGCTTTCGCGTTCTACCAACTTTTTAACCTCTGAAAATAAAAATTGATTTTCATTGCTTTTTGCATTGCCATCATGACATGACACAGGCATTTAAATTCAAACATATACATGTGGTTGCACCACTACGATAACCCATCCACATCCACTATCCACTTAGATGTGCTAGAAAAATCCTTCATCTCGGTCAACCACCGACCGATCCAACTAACTACGTAGAATTATAAATAACCTTAGTAGTTTTTTTAACTCTTAACTGCGAGGCAAATAAAAATAAATACTTAACGGCAACGGCGTATTATCTAATCACTACGTGCTGTCAGGCTGTCACTGTCACCACGCTCTTAGTTTTTTATTTTTACAGGTCAGAATGTAAATGTAACCATAATACAGCAGAAATATGAGATAAAACTAAGCGTAGACAGGAAAGCAAAGTTCAACGTTCTTTTTTTTAAAAAAATGAATGAATGTATGAAACGAGACCTTTGAACTGAACTTGACTCTCCTTTTCAATACAGACGTTATGAAACACTCTGTAATAAATTTAAAATAAAAAAAGGTTAGAATTAACTTACTTCCAAAGAATGGAACATTTCGAACGCTTGATTTGGCGACCACACTTGGAGCTCCCATGAGAATCAAAGGGAATGCATCAAAATATGATGAGTGTGGAGCCACGACAAGAATCGGTGCTTCTCTTGATGATACTTGTTTCCCTTTTTTCTTGATCCAATGAAAACCAGCAAAAAAGAATAGGACTCTCATAACAATGTTAGCAATCACCCATCTTGTAGCTCTGAAAACAATTAAATATATCTTAATTAGAGATCGTACTTCGTACACCGTATCGTACACTTTAAAATTTTGAATATTTATACTAAATTCCGGTTCAAAAACACATGGCAGATAGGACACCCTGTTTGTACAATCCATCTCATCAATTATTTTTTGGTCGGTCGATATGGTGTAAAGGACCGGAAACCAAAACCGAATACCAAATCCGGCCTGTCGCAACATATTATTGACCATTTACACCACACCACTAGCAATAGCAATTTGAATTTGCAAAACGATCATTCATCTTCCATTGAATGTCTTACATTCTTGACACGCCACAAATTGCAAGCGTCAACTTGTCAATTACATAATTCCTAGTAATAAGTCAAGTCCTACCCACGCACGTGGATGTCATTCATTTCATTTTGTTATTGGTCAGTCCAGTCAGTACAAGTACATACAGAGATTACACATACTAGGTCAGCGACCACCATACCATCCCATACGTGCCATTGCCATAATGAATGAAATAAATAACTCGTTTCTTTTCCAACGCTAACGCTAACGCTGCGATGCACAGCGTTGCCTTTAGTTTAGTTTAGATCAACATTGTTTTTCGCATCCACACACGAAGATTAGATCAGAAAACAAATGAGAAATGGGAAAGAGAGCTAGACTAACACTAACACTAAACCAGAGAACCAGTTCAATCCATGTGCATAGTGCATAGTTTTGGCATACAGACACGCAATCCCAAATTCCAAATAAACTTTTGTCTGCTGTGCTGACTCTGACTCTGCTCTGCCCAACCCTCCAACACTTTCTTTCTATCGTCATGCATCCATACTACACTTACTTACATTAGCTTAACAAAGTTTTCAACTCTAATTCCATTGCCGATTAATCATGTCATATATTGGTACTTGTGACGGTAGCGGTAACGTAACAGTATACGTTCAGCCCCTAAATTACATCTTGCATTTTGCATTATTATATTTTCGGAAAGTTTCGTTTTTTAAATCATCCCGTGCTAATGCTAATTGACAATGGAAGGAAAAGGAAATGGTCAAGCAAAGCATGAAATATTTTACAAAATTTCTCTAAAGAGAATGGAGAAATCCACTGACTTTGTGTTGTCGTCTCTATAATGAATTTGTGGGATTTTGCTTGCTGGGAGACAAAAACCATGCTATCAACGAGGAGATCTTGTACGAAAATCTAGTACCTACGTATTGATTTTCAATTAAAAATTAAACCTATTAATTCTGGACAAAGGACAATGAGCAGCGCCGGCGTTGTTAAACCGAAGTCTACGTGTATATTTCGACATTGTGCTTGCTAGGATGTCGTATGTGCGATTAAAAACTCTAATTAATTGATATAATTCCACTACAATTCATTATTCATTGCTCATTGCATGTGTACTTACTTTCTCCATCCAGTGATTGGTTTTGACTGAAGCTCTTCAAATGTTATGCAGGTCGTAGCCATTGTGGCCAATCCAAAAGCCACAAGGAGAGAGAGAAACATTCCAACGACACGAATCGGGAACAAAATGACTGTCCCAATAGCAACCTATTCCATAAGGAAATAAAAATACATAAGTTTTAGCATAAAATTGACTATCAGTCTATCAGTCGGTCCTGACTCTTATCATAGAATCAATATCATACAAAATATAACTACAAAAAATACACAATAGCCACAGCCTTTCCTTTCATTTCCTTTCATTTCATTTCATTTATAGTTCCTTCCTTACTTTTTGCAAATAATAAATTGAATAAATTGAAATCGAGTTGAATTCGAATTTATTCGAATTCAACTCGATTTCACGAACAACCGGAACAAAATACACCGGTATGGTATTAAATTAGATTTATCTGGTGGATGAGTAGAATGGAATTGGCCAACTCGCCAAATCAATTCGAATTCGCCCATCATAATTTATGTACGTGCACTCAATTCCCATTTTCCCATTCTCAGCCTTACCTTTCATTTCATCCATAAACATTCAATATAAATACAAATACATATATTTCCAACTTAACGACGCCAACGCCAGCAATAGTAATGTTAATGTTGACGTAGATATGCCGGGTGTGTTCCTCTCACATTTACAATACAATCACAATCACGCATTCATCAGTGGAAAATAAATTAAGGTCAACTTTGCTATTCATACGCCAATGCAAATGCACTTTCAGTACATTTCCAATAATACCTACTCATCTTTCTTCGCCTAATTTTGAATCTACTGTCGTCGTATTTGCCTTGGTCAAGAACCAAATCTTTAAAAAATTGTACATATCATAATCATAGTTACTGCAATTTTCCAAATGAATTAATTATTGTCGTTTGCCCACGCACCGCGGTATTCCTGCTCCCCATTGTTCACATTTGACATTCATAAAAAATAATTATACTGACGACATTTGATAATTGAAGTTCAATTTAATTCTGGAATATCCAAATACTTGAAAAAAAATATGCATGCATTGCATGATTACATGCAGTGTGAACTGGACTTGGACATGACAATGGAAATTAAATGAATGCATTTCAAAATCAACCTCATCATGACCAGAAGTATCAGACAGAATGACCACGTCAACGTCACAAGTGCATCATGTTTCGTACATATACAAAAATATATAACACTAACACTAGGACAGCTTTTTCCCATGGCTATGGCTGCCTGCCCTGTCATTACCGTAGAATAATAGTGTACTCTCACAAATTAAATTGGAGGTAAGATAGATAAGTACGATGTACGATTGGCTGGCACAGTGGCACATTATACCACCTTGACGTTTGGTTTTGGTGCTATATAGTGTATGCGTCGTTGGTTCTTAAAATTCGACATGATAGCTAGCTAGGGTTAAACACAACACGACGTAATTGTAATTTAATTTACTCAGAAGAAGGAATTGATGAAATTCGGAAATTACAAGAGGAAACTGAAACTATGCATGTGCAACGCACTAACTAATTTAATTTATTTATTCATCCATTGTGTCCTTCATTCTCAATTCTCATTACATTACACCAAACCATCGTAGTACGACTACGACTACAGAATTAAATGCAAAGTCCAAGTCCAAAGTGACCGACCACATGGCCATGGCCACGGAGAAAATAATTACAACTGATTACACAAAATGTGCAATTTTACTCGTCATATTTCCTCCTTATTTCCCACAATTTCCATGCGAGTTTCATATTTCAATTTCAACCGATTACACATATCCAGACGTTCATTTCCTACGATCCTACGCATTGTGTCATCATCTGGAATGAATATGATATCCATGCAAATTTTTACAGCTCCAATTTCTGATTCCAATTCCAATGACTGAGCTAAGCACTATAACTCATAAATAAAAATATCCAGCAATTTTGATACTAAAGGACTTTACTGGTAACTACTGGTAGTGGTAATGCCTTCATTTTTTATTACGATTGATTACAAAATGTGTGTTCCCATTCTATGTCTATATTATGATATCATTATGTCTGGATTTTAATATTTCGCAATCAAATCAAATAAAAATATTAACTTTCATTTCATTTTGTCCCGAGTGCTCTTCTCTTGCCTACGTTTTCTGCCTGCCGGTGCCACGCCTGCCGCCATTCTGTCTGTAAATTGTATTTCGTTTCTTAGAAAGAAATTGGCAT
>JAQGCB010002643.1:0-11136 GCA_034698835.1 Protaphorura tricampata | reverse complement strand
ATAATACATTAGACAAACTGATGGGTTGTCATACATAAATTCCGAAGAGTTTAGAGGGGAGAGGGTTAATTTTATTCCAAATATTTGTGAGACCCAAAATGTATGTATCAAGGGAGTCATGACCAATTATCGGTTTGGTTTAGAGGTTTTTTCCCAAGATGCTTGTTAAGTTTTACTTTAACATGTAATTCAAGGCATTAATTTTGTTATGTACAGAAACGCCCGCATTTCTTAAGACTAGGGTACCCTATAAACTCAAACCCCCAAAATTTTGAAGTGAGACCGCCACTCTGACATTTGCATTTTCCTGTTGCCAATGATGAGAGCAAACAAAGGATTTCAAAATGTCTGTCGGAAACAAAAGGCAAATGAAACTATTGTAATACTAAATGGATTTATCACCGCCTATTGTACAGTACGTAACTTTTATACAGTCAGGCTGTCAATCCACACTACACTTTTGCTTTCTTTCTTCCTTCGAAATTGTTTGCACGACACACACACAATTGACTTTTCTTTGTTTTTATTTTGTACATGCAAATGCAAACGTACGCGTACAAGGAAAAATGTAAATAAAAGTTTTTTAGCGTTATATACTTAGGAAAAGTAAATACAATGCAATATGAATGGGAATGACAGATGGGGTGGAGAATTTGTGACAAATATTTGGCATGCACTTATCCTATCGTGTATTTCAATCAACATGAAACTTCAAAATTTACTAACAAGGTGGTCTAGAATTCGAATATGTATTAGAAGCTTCAGCACCGAAATAGAAATCTACTCAATTCTATATTTTGGACCACCCTGTAGATGCAAACATCTTAGCTCGTAAGAAATATAATCTTTTCTAAACTTCTAGAGTTGACATTTGTACAAAAAAGAAAGAAAACAATAATGTCATGTAAACTTTTGGCAAAATGTGAAAAAGAGGTTGGAACGCAACACCCAGTCATTTTAAGCACTTGTGGACATGCACGCTTCACAAATCCGCCAACAGCAGGTACCACACCGGAAAATTAAACTTTTGTGTTATAAATAAAACTCTCTTATCACAATAATCATCACGTCAAGACTCAAAACACAGCCGACAACACACGACTAAAACTGATTTCCCTATTTACAAGGGGTAATTCAAAATGTCACGTTCAAGTCTCCGTCTCCGTCGTTCTGAATTGAAATAACTTTTTCCGTCTTTTGTGAAAAACTGTTTGCCATGACTATGACCACTTAAAGTTAAGAAAGTAAGGAGCACATTTTTTGTGTCCTTTTGTCCAAAAGTACTACACTTCGCATTCGTGCTCATGTAAGATTAAGAGAAGTTGGTTCGTAAAATACTGGAGTACTGGACATAAAATTCTAAAGTAATGACCAGCACCCATTCTTCTTGACTACTCGATCCAGAATAGAACTTAACTTGGTTCTATTCAATTTTCAACACTTTTTGACAAGGTAGCCGTTCCAATTGAATCACAAAATTTTGAGACACCATTAAATTTCAATTCTGATTTTGTTCTCGAACGAAGTCGCATTTTATTTTTTCAAAACTACTTAAAACCGGTTTCCGAGCTTTGGCCAATTTCTGGCAATGTCCTCTTATGCACTCTCGACCAAAAATGGAGGTGGTATCCAACTGAGCGGTCACCTTGTGGGCAGGTGAGTAAGTGAGTAGAAAGTATAAAGAATTGGATTGCCAATTTGGGAGCTAAAAGCTAACCAGGTAAGTTTCGTGTGGAACCAATTTTATTACACTGCATCGGCTGGGCTTTAGAACGACATTAGATTTATGGTCATTGCATTTTAGGATAAAAAAAATGTCGTATTAGGCCAAGCCAAGCCTTCCTGTCTTTGCTGGCGAGTAGTAATTCCAGCAGTGACGTCAAAATATGCGTTCTAAAATTCTAAGTAGAAAAATGTAGAAAAGAAAAGAAAAGGACCATAATTTTATTTTATTTCATTTTGCTGAACTTGCACTACACTGCATTGCACTGCTTGGATTTTATGAAAATAGACACAGACACAGACACAAACCCAGGCAGAGTTCCAATTTGGTTAGACAAAAGAGAAAGCATGCAAAGAAAGGGCGGTGAAGTGGAGAAAGTTGGTTGTGAATGAAGTACGTGATATAAAATAAGTATAATCCCAAGGATTTTTTTTCTGTCTCTAGCCAAAATGACGAAAATGACAATTCCTTTGCCCCCAATTTGCATTTTCTATTCTAGAAACAGAACAGACAGAACAAAATGCCAACATTTCTCTTCATGATTTCATTCCTTCAAGTCCAGACTCCAAGACATGATTATATGCATGACGCAGATGGTTCTCTTCTCGTTCTGTCCAATCCAAGAATTCAAACCAACTCACTCCAGTACATTCCCAGTTTGAACCCCAGTTCCAATTCTAAGACGTCAAGGAAGAAATGCTGGAGAAAATATAATCATAGACACTTCCTATGCAATGAAGGTACTTGAGCTAGTGTATGTAGTAGTAGACAAGGTGAATAACACAAGGACCATGCAACCAGTCAGTCAGTTCGTAACGTTAACGTTATTTTATTTCCCGAGACGGGAGTTGTTCTTATCGATCCATCAACCAACCCAGGTCCTGGGTGCGGGTGCGGGTGCGGGTGCTAAACTAACTCGGAGTTGGCTCAAGTTTTTTGGGAATACTAGAAGGAACATAGTGAAAATGATGTTTTCTCTGCATGCCATCCCAAGAATGTGTTCCAGGGAGAGACAACAAAGTCAAAACTGAACAGCGGGAACCAAAAACTGATTGTTTCTCTCCATTCCAGATGTTCGATTTCTCCAGCAAATAAAAATGCAATGATTCGTGGTTTGTGAAGTTTTTTCTTACTAGGGGTCAAATGAAAAGGCCCGGGCAAATGAAAATCCACTAACTCTGTGAATTTGCGAATTCTGCGAAGTATTTGAACAAGCCTGCTTCGGCACCTGGACGGTGCCTTCTGCTTTCCCAAAATTTTTTACATTTTGTACAATTTCCATTGATTTAGGCCCCGAGTCCCTGTCTCAAGAAGGTTAAGGTGGTGCGAATGAATTGTCTTTCACTTGCTGCACCCTAAAAATTCAGGGCTTTGTTTGCATTTGAGGAACCTCTGGTCCGAACGTGGTATTTTTACAAATGCACATGTATGTGTGCTCAAGAAAGAGGTCGAATTCGTGGTCTGTATTTTGGACTCTGGCCAAATGAATGCATGACCTTCAAGTTCCAAGGTTGTCAGTGTCTCAAAATTATAATAGATGTTCGTGTATGTTTCTGTGTGTAGCTTTCTTTCAAAATTGCAAAAGAAATTAAGAAGAAAAATCTCACTGCTCGAGTTAACGGCCTAATTTAATTTGCTTACCCGGAACACACATACTAATATGTAGAAACAGACTCTCATTTACCACCAATGGCCAAAATACTTAAATAGAGAAAGTTTGGGTTCACGGGTCGGGTGGGTGACGCTGGAGGACGACGACGGCGACGACGAATCGGACACCGATGCTGACACTCCTTCGGTTGCCAATTGCCAACAATTTGGACGCATGCAATTTGGACGTGAATTCAAATACGAATGCTGTGTGCGATTCTCATTCGAAGGCAGCCGAGCTGTTGATCTGATCCTCTTACTGAAACTCCACTAATGGCCACTAATGGAAAAATCACCTGTTTCCAACATTACGTTTTCCTATTCCGTATTATTACCTCCTGGGTGTGTACAAGGTGGTTCATAAGTAAATTCTTCCAGTTCTTTTTAATACAAATGTATTTTGGATACATTAGCGGGAAATGCTATGAACCACCTTGTGTGTTGTACGTACACTTTGTCTTATTTTTTGTCAGCCCTTAAGATAAGACTCCAACTTACGAAAATGACCAGGTTGCTACTCAATCATTTGAGATAGGACGCTGTGCCAGCGTGCAGCCGCCTGGATGTAATTTAAGAACGGGAATTGCGGAGAATGAAAATGGCAAATGGAAATGGGAAACTCTTACTTGATTAGCAAGAACTGAAAAGAAACGATTTCGCAAACGACCGATGGAAGCTTCTTTGAGTAGAAACACATTTGCGAAATCGTTTCCTTTCCAAATGATTCCACGATCCCACTTGAACGGTTTACTGCGAAACTTTTAGGTTTTTTGTGTGATAAGAAAAGTCCCTAGAGCAAATTCAACAAATCACAAGTTGTTTCCAATTCCGATTCACCCACCTCCTAGATTTGATCGAGATTGGTCAAGAAAAATACTCATACTCTTACTTGACATAAATATTGCCAGACGGGCATCCTTTCCAATCTCAAAACAAACTCGATATACTTCTGGTAATAATCCAACTTTTTTGAAAGTATTTCATGGATGAAACTTTATGAAATTTTTGGCCAATAATTCCGGCCATGAGTGTGTAAAATCAAAATCGACACATTTTTCTTCCAGTAGTACAAATACTTTCTACTAAATTCAGTGAAGCGTGATAAATCTACTTCAGTGCAAATTTTTTTAGCCCTCAATTTTGCGAAGGAAAAGTCCTCCCAACTTACGAAGGGATAAATTCTATTGAAGCAAAAAAATCTTTGAACCGATCACCACTCTTATCTACCATCTGCCCAAATTATCAAACATGCAATATTTTGTTACATTGAGTTTGAGGGCAAATGAAAATCGAAAACTATTTGCCCTCAAAACATTGAAATTGTTGAAATTGGTAGTTAACCCTGAATATCTGGTTACGCCCTCTGGACAAAAAAAAATCGTGCAAAAACACCCCTTTAAATAAATGCTAAGTTTTCATCCCGCTATACTCCAGTTTGCTTGCTAATGCGTACCACAAACTTTGATAGTAAAACTTTCTACTAATTCCAGCCCCAGAGAACCATTAATTTTCGATTTATTCGAACCAACTAACTATCTTGCCTTGATTAACTCGAAAGAAGCCAAGTAGCCAAGTTTGAGTGGAACTTCAGTTCAGTTCAGACCAATATCAATTCAAGTTGAGTCTCGCTAGCTAGATCAAGTCCTAGGCTTGTAGGCTCTCCCAAATTGGTGAAGAAAAGTTCATAGTTTAGACTAGACTAGACTTATTTTTATTTCAGAACCCACTCACACACAAATGAGATTTTCTTTTTCGTATTGGTGGCTTAAGTAGTAAGTTCCAACAGCTTATTGCATAAGTCGCGTTCGCGACGCCATTTTGTCCAAGTAGAACACTTGAAAAACTTTGTCGTACTTTTAATGTAACTCAATAATAAAAAAAATGGTACTGCTCAATTCCAATTACGAGCTTGTCAATCCTGGGTAATTTAGTGATATATGCAGCCCTTGCCACTTCGCTACGGAAGTTCAGCAATTAGAGACGAAACTATATATGATAAATTCAGACTAAATCAGCCCCGTCAACTAAATTGACTATAATGAGTACCCAAAAATACAAATCGTGATAGAGTCATGGGCCAAACATCGCGTCGAAGACATCAAATTAGTACATATATCTAGTTCACTAGACAAATTGTCATTCAATATAAAAGTTTCGTCGTTCAATTCGTTTTCGTTCCACCACAAAAAAAAACTTGGAAAATTATCAAAAGTTTGATCCAATAACACCAATTTTCTGCCAAATAAATATTTCAGTGTACACGCACGGTACACAGTGCACTCACATCTCCTATTAAATTGGAACAAAAAAAATTCTGTAAACATCATCACTATTAATTCGTCTGGAGATAAATCCGAGAGTGCAGTGCAGTTTTAAACCCTGCTGCCTGCATGTCTTCAGTTCTATTCTAACTTCTAATGTAAATGACTCTCGTTAATAATGATGTCGTTATTTACGTGTAAGACTGACTAATCGTGTAGAACAGAGTGTAACCTGCTGTGCATTATTGTATGTATTCTTGTACACACCATTATTTTATTTACATTTTACATTTCACATACACGCACTTGAGTGAGTCGAGATTGAAAAGTGGATTTAAGTGCACAGGAAAACAATGGGACGATTAATCAAGGGGAAATAACGAACGTGTTTTTTGTGTGTGGTCTCTACACGTTGCGTTGTTCCTTCGTCCCTTTACGTTTACAAAGTAAAAAATAAGTGTTGGAAACGTGTCCGCGTCAAGTTAAAGTTTTTACGTTCCGTTCCGCTTATTTGGTCGACGACTGACAACGACAAGACGTAAATTGAGAACAGCCGATTTTCTATTTCTACCCAAAAATACCTTTAGATCCTTAACAAGGGGCAGATTTTGGGTGTCAAATTAAAAAAGAGCTCGAATCTTCAGGAATACTGGTCGAATCTGTTTACCCGGTCGGGAATGTAAAAATCTCAGTTCAAATAGCATATTTCCATTCGAATTTTTAAACAATTCACAGAAAAATTGCCATTTGCCACAAGGCATTGTCAAGCATATCAGCGTATTTCTCAGAGAGGAGGTAAATAGACAACACACAATTGGTTCAAGATTTAGCATTACCCCAGTTCAAAGTGTAGAAAACCGCTTAGGAAAAAAACCCACGCTACGTTGTCTATTCTGGTTTGAATTTTGCATCCGAGCAAAATTCCTTGTTAGACTTTAAGACACTTCGATCTAAAAAATTGTTTAGAGGAACTGCAGATGCCGGAAATTAATTCAACCCAGACTTTAGACATCTTTCCGGACACGGAAGACGCGGGGGAGATGAAGTAAAAATAGCAAAAATTGTTAAAGGTGAATGTATTGAGTACAGTGTACTGTGTGCAGAGTTAAAACAACTGGTTTAAGTTTCTTATGTGCATAAATGCACTTTATTTAACGAGCACCTAGTGCCTAGTGGCAGTGGCACTAGCACTGGAAGCACTTCCTTCCGAGAAAACTGTAAACATGAGAAACGTGTGTCTTCATCTTCGTCTACAAATAAAATGAGCAGTTTGAGTCATGACTCCAGTTTTTCATCTACGTACTATGTCTTCAGACTGTCTTGGGATTTCGAAATGAAAAATTCTCAGCACTATGTTCAACGGTGGTCTCAAAACTGATTATTCGGTCATTACCCGTTACACGGGTAACATGGGTGATATATTTTTTTATTGCGGGCGCGGATGCGCGCGTGGCGATCAAATAGTCCTGAAATGTCATTTGTATTATATAAAAGCTTCCCACAAAAAAAGTACCAAAATTATTTGGGTCACATGCCTAAACAGTCGCCTAAACAATTAGCTACATTAATATGTCATTTTCGGTAATAAGGCACCCAAGGATAATCTGGTTTATTCGTCTGCCTTTACATATTGTAAAATCTGAAGCCAAAATACTCAAGATTGGGTAAAATACTTTGAAAATTTCGCCTATAGTGTAAAACTGTGGTTCCTTTTGTGCAAAAATCCCCAATCTCCCAATCTCCTATCAGTCTGGCATCGCCCGTCATTTTTTATGTGGTGGCTCGTCAATCTGGCGCCAGATGCTATTTATTCTAGCCTAGCCTTGTTCTGCCAAATGCGTAATCCATTAACCATTTGAAAAAAAAAACTAAACTAGGTCGTGATGATTTTAGCAAAAAAAAACGGGACCTGCTTAAACTTGTAATTCTGTATTACCACTAAAAATCAATACAATGGTAATAATACAATAGTGCAAAGTTACTGGCACAAAAAACCAGGAGGTAATTTTTATGAGAAGTCATAAACCCCCTTTTAAATTGATCAAGTCATGTATGCATTCGCAGTTGCACCCTTCGTAACCTCACCAGAAAAAAATAGTTAACTTATGCTTATGCAAATCCAATGGGCAATGGGTAATGGCAATATGACAATAGGCATAATTCATTTCAATCCATGCAATTTTCATGACTTGTACTTCCATCCAATTGAGTTTTTATAGATCTTATGGAAGGACGTCAGGTTAAAGGCACGACGCGGAAGGATGCGTTCAGCATAACTAATATTTCTCATATAACCATAAATTATGGAAAATTTTATGTGGTGTATTGGGAGTTTACATGAAGTTTTGGAGATTTTGGATTTTCACTCCTGAATTTTACAGGGCAAACGAATGACAAAATATTTAATTCCTAAATGAATTTGCTTTAATATGGATCCGGTCTGCAACTTTCAAACCGTAACAGCAACTTATAAATCTAAGGTAAGAATCCTTATAAGGCTTGAAAATCCTCATGACATATGGCGGAAAATAAAATGTACATTTTTCAAATGAATTTCTCAAAAGGCAATAAAAAGCCTCAAATCCGTGTGTCCAACAATTGCAGAAAAATTACATATAAATGCAAATTATTTTACAACCGTGCGGTGCCGCCGTGGTCTGAGATCAAGCCTTAAACGCCAGGATGAGTTTTTATAAGGAAATATAAACTTGCTTGCAATTTAATCATGACGCTGTTTGACGCGCGGTTTCGCATATTGAGACAAATGAGATTCCCAGAAAAATAAGGAAAACTCGTCTTGTATCATTCATGATTTGGGTTTACACATTTTTTGTAACAAATGAAATAAAATATGAGTATTCTGATATACGTATATATATCCCGGGTCTCATCCGCTCTGTCAAAATTGAACAATTATCTACAGCTGGTGTGCAAATATTTTACGAATACAAGGCAGCAGTTTAGAGTCAGAGATCATGCAATTTAACCATGTCTAAAGCATCTGAAGCAAATATGAGTCAAGTGATATTCATGAAGTCGTCTTGATTTGTTCAGAACAGTGCAGCAGCGTAGTGTAAGCGAGAGATGCGAGATACGTTGTTATTATTTGTTTTTTTATTAACCTAATAAATTCTTCCGCACGTGTTTCTGCTCTGTTCCTATCTACAATACAGCGTTATTCCCTCCATTATCACCCACAGTATTTACATTCACTATCGTTAATTCCGTGACTCCCATTCCATTGTATTTTGTGTCATATCATAGTCATCCTCATGCCTGCCTGCCTTGTCATCCCCACCCACTCTATTACTAAATTAGGGCATTTATTTATCAACTCTGGTGAATTGACATCATCCTTATTCTGTAGTCTAAGTCATACAGGGTGAATCATGTCATTTTTCCAATTCCTAATGTTGTAGCTTTAAGAAAACCCGAGATATTTGTACTACTTGTATATTTTTCGTGTGAAAATTCCTTATGAAGCACCCTGTACTCATAATCAACACCTACATGAGATTAAGCAGTCATAACATACATGACATAGTCGGTCAAGTCAGAGTCAGAGGTCAACAATCTTTAGAATGAACACTGAATGTGTTCTGGAATAAATTGTTCATTAAAAATATATGCGGTGTACAGCTTACTGCATGGTACAATCGCAATCGCTAATTGCGTTGTCGTTGTTGTCGTCTGTCATTTTCTTGCTGCATAAACACGGCTAGATAATGTAGCATTAGCATGTAGTGTGTAGCCAGCCATTATGATAATTACCGTTTACATCAATTAGATTTTTTTGGTGTGTTGCGGTGTAGTGTGGACAGATACGGCCTACGTGAAAATAGCTGGAATTGTATGCGAAATAAATACCACAATGAACACGACTGGACTGTAATGTTAAAGTGACTATTTATTCACAAGACGACTCATAAAATAGAGGAAAGTTACTCTTCAATTCCTAGATCAAGACTGCTGTAGAATTCTCACTGCACACGACCTTATATTAACTCATGTACAGTCAATGCGATTACTAACATAAACCTAAATGTCAATGTCAATGTCAAAGGACGAAAGTCCATAAAAGTCGTACGATGCTGTCGTCACAGATAATGCTTGTCACAGGTAAAATACCTTAGATGTCTACTGTTCACATGTTGTGGATTCTGAGTAAAATGCTTAAGATTACACGAATGGGCATTAAAGATAACAAATATTCTTGAATAATACTTCTCTTTAAATACATATAGGTCTACGACCGAACATGCGGAAACTTCATGTTTATTTTCTTTACTGTAAAAATGTAATCCGCATTTTCCGCATTAACGCGTCTATGTCAGGAATTAATTCATTGGGTGAATTTATACGCGCACAGCATGCATGCAGGCTGGCATGCTCTGCCAAAAAACTCTGATGTGCGATTTCAATTTGCTACAGCTAAAATAAAATGCAAGATTCTTATAATCACAATTTTACTACAATAAAAAAATTACTGACAACTGTTGCTGTCTTACTTCTGTATGAGAAATGTATATTCATTTTTAAGGGGCAACAACATTATAGGTGAGTGTGAGAAATTTGACACTATTTGACTGACGTTGCAATTTTAATTTCGCCTGGCTGTAACATGCCATTACGCGAATACACAACACAAACATGCTTACCTAATTTGCTAAATGCTAAGCTAGGGTGATCAAAAAATTCGGATTATTTTGTCGACTCAGAAATAATTTATTAACCTACTGTGTGACTTGACCTCTAAGAATTAAATAGCTGATATTCAAAAGTTCCGTTAATTCTTATGGCATTTACTGCTTTCAAAATTAAATCTTTGTCATTACTCAGGATTCTTGTTGAAATCAGTCAGAACACTGTTTTGCAGGTGCAGGTACAGGATTTGCATTGCACAATAAATGGTATTTCCGGATTTTAGATAATACTTAACTTTTCCAAGGAATACTATAACGATTTTCTAAATTTTAAAAATTCCGAAAATATGGAAACTTGTACTTACTGACAATCATTCATGAGTTCCTCTTGAGATCTGATTTGAACAGGAGCTAATTTCTCTGTCGTCTCATCATAATTACAGAAACACTGTGTTATTTTCTCATCAAACGTGTTGACCAAATCTTCCAAAGACCCTGAGAATGTTTCCATGAAATTACTATTGGTTGTCGTTGCATCCACAACCAGCACATCATTATTCTCAGAGTCTACATCAAAGTCCAAACACTTTTTTAATGTGTCCAGACCTTTCAAATTAAAATTTTTCACACTCGTTTTTACAGGAGGGAGTGGGGATTTAATTTTTAGAGGAATTCCTTCAGATCCACCGATCGCACCCGTTGTTCCTGCCACAGCCGCTGCCGTCGCCGTCAAATTTGTCGCTGCTAAATTTAATGTCGATGATGATTTGAGGTCAGAGTCAGAATTTGAGTCCTCTGACTCAAATTGAGCCAATGGAGCTTCAAAATATCTGAGCTCCTCCATGTGTAAGCTCTAGCT
>JAQGCB010002642.1:0-11136 GCA_034698835.1 Protaphorura tricampata | reverse complement strand
CGCCTGATTTCTGAGCCATAACTACTTTATAACTGTAATTTGATCTTCACATTCATTTTCATAGCTATCAGATAATGATGATAATCATGCATTACCATAAGGTACCATCAACACAGTTTGGCTGGCGAGGGTGACAGTCAGCCATCACATCACAACGCGGTATCAAAAACCCAAATAACAAATGATCAAAGTGATTTAGAAAATTTCAAGGCGGGTGAATCCTCCGCCTCCCTCTTACAAGGAAATGTTTGTCTATGTTAAAGCAGTTCAACCAGAACCCAGTCACTCGGTGATTTACTAATTGTTCTCAAGTATAACGGCTGCCTTTAGAAAATTCAGGAACAGGCATAATCTTCTGAAGACTCCGCCAACTAAATCGTAAAAAGAAATCAGGAAATTCTAATTCGTACACCATATATTCCAAAAGGGTTCCCTTGTTGGTGTTTTCTAACACTGACGTTTCACCTTACCATTATTCTGATTCTCGACCTGAGAGGATTCGTTCACATATGTATATCTCTGATGAATGAGGACTCTTTGTATGCACGTCTAATAATTACGGATTGGATAACCTAGTGGATTATTACAGAGCACTCGTATCGAAATCCGAGACATGATCCAAATTATACTTCCATATAACTAGTCTATGCTCAGCTTAGTTTGAGTGCAAAAATGGTTTAGAAAGCAACATCAAAAGAGAAAAGAGTACGGCTCAACGGCTCACTCACCATGACATTGTGATGTTAATAGAAGCGTGAGGGTAAGAAGAATGGCCCGCGTCGTAATGACTCCCGATTTTGTCCCCATTAGTCTTGATGTCTCCAAAAGCCAGAGGTGAATTCCCATTTCAAAGTAGTTTATATGTAGTGGTGGTAAAGTAACTTTTTGTGGACTTTGGGGTTACCGCTAGTAGTGTACTGATCTCGTCTCCAGGTCTCTAGAGTTCCAGCACACTTTCTCCAGCACAATTTTTTTTCACCAGAGTATCAAATCGATCTTATGTCACCCTAAGAACTGAACGTCTCTTCTTAATCTTTCACACTATGTATATGTAATATAATGAAATGTCTAGTCCTAATATACTCTGTGTAGTCTTCTGAATGAACGCCAGTTATAGTGTCTATAATTATATTTTACCCCCAAAAGAGTTCACTTTAAGTGTCCAAGTTATTATTACAAAAGTTGGTGTGCTGGTTCTGTTCGGAGTTCTAATCTCACTCCCACTGTTTAGTAGTGTTGAGCACGTCTTCGCGCTTTCACTTTTCTCCAAGTCCTAGAATCACTCACAATTATGATTTTAAGTACTTTCTCCAATTCTTGAGTCCATGTCCATGATTGATGCTGGAAACAGCAAGGGTTTGTGTGTTATTCGTGGATTAAATATTAAGTAAGCTTTGGGGCTAACTGAATTGTTTTGATTTTGTGCCTGGCACGTCGTACAAGTTTTTCTTAGTTGCACTGAATCCAGACCCTACGCAAACACAAAATGACCAATTTCTTGAAAGAGATTCATCTTTATTTTATTCAATCCCGGCATGACAGACATTTCATGCGTTCACGTGTAAGACGCGTGCATTGTCGCTAAACTTTCATGAAACTTTCAGTCTGTGATCTGATCACTTGTGTCGAACGTGCTACGTTACCCGTCCACTGTCACACACTAAAGAGCTCAGTAAATTGGTGAGACTTCTTGAGACGAGTGTCACGTGTGTGTCCACCACGATGTACTTCGTTCTTTAATAGATGTGATGTGATGGTTCACTTCCTCACTCAAACCGGTATTCTTGGTATCCCAGATTTATTTCACTGACCAAATGATTGATATTTGTGTTCACAGACTACGGCTACGACATTGTCCGACAACCCTCAACGTATTGCATTGTAGTCTTTCTTCCTGTGGTCTGTAGGGAAACGTATTATCCCCGGTCAAACTTTGGTTTGGAGTTGTATGTACAGTACGTACGTACACTTATGGCAGATTCCCACGGTTCGGATTCGGAGTTTTCGGACTACCGTACTACTTACTCTACGGACACAAAAGGTTTTTTGATATTTGTGAAGGAAATCAAACCCAGGTCTCTTTCCCCGGTCCCTTTCACTCTCTCTCTTTCACGATTGTAGTAATGTTATTAAACGTAACATATGAGGTGTACTTATCTATGTGTACGGAGTGTAGACGTAATCCTTTTAGAGGAATTAATAGGTGTGCGTTTACACCAAATCCTACAACACACGCACATAAACCAATGCCTGGACGCAAGCAGTGCTTTCTCTGTGATAAATAAATAAATGTGCACAAGTGTTACAGGAAATGTAGAATATTTAGAGGGTACTTATGTGATATTGAGACGAGGGTTTAATTCTTAAACATGTATGGATGTATGTGCGTGCATAAAAATGCATGTAAAGGGTGCTCTCACATGAGATATGATTTATAACTCAATTTGAAATAACACCGTCTTGTGGCATGACGCATTATTGGCATAAACCGCCCAAGATAGTACAGTCACAGTCACAAGTCTGGGAACCAAGTTTTTTTTTGTAAATACTTTCGTATTCCTCCCTTGTCGTTTTTATGTCCTCGAGGAAGAAGACGAAGACTTGAGTGCAGTTTCAGTACACGAATGGATGTATCCTCGAAGAGAAAAGCAGTTTCTGTGGTACAAACCCAACACTTGTTCCTTCAGACTCTCACTCTTCTACATTCTACAGTACAAGAACGTCCTACAGAGTTTGGATTAGATTGGTTCAGTTTCTTTTTGGACGTTATCGCTGACATTGGCACTCTAGTGGAGTTGATGTGGGATGCTGCGATGCGACAAGGACGACGACGACAACGATGGGAAATGACAATAGAACATAATTGTTAACGCTTGAGGAGCTGAAGAAATACGTAGAGCATATAGTTGTACACACCCAAAATAGTCCTTCGCGAATTTTTTTTTGGCTGGTAAAAGAGAAAGTTTGTCGCTTGGAAGATTTGTTTTTCCAGGTTCTTCGTCTTCCAGGTCTTTTTTTTTCTTCTTCAAGTCTTTTACTTTCCTATACATAAAAAACAACATATATAAAATTAGTTAGTCACTCTTGTAACAAGTATTTCTATTCTTACCATGCCAGGGAGGCAGGGCTGTAACTCTACGAAATAAACCGTTACATGCCCTTTCCCAGTTACGTATTTACTTTTTTACAACGTGCAGCACACATTTGTTTGTGTCTCCTTCTTTGTACACAACTTTAGTGAAATTTGTGAAAGTCTGAGGAAAGCTTCTTGCCATATGCTTTAATACTTTGACATTTCCTTACGAATGTTCTCTTTTGTAAGCCTCTCAAGTTTATGCGCGGTTGGACAATCATGATGAATACGTTTCTTTGCTTTATTATGTTCATCTGGAACATATCAAATAAATATAATAATATAGGAGGAGGCAGGGACAGTCCATTACATGCGTCCTTGCTCTCAAGTGTATGAAAGCGTGCGTGAATAATGGTCATGTTTGTTTCGTTTATTGGACGTAAGTACAATATCATTTCAAGATGACTTTACTGCGCAATGATGCAACCAGACACTACCATGTTGTTAACAAAAAGAATCGTAAAAATTGGCAACTCGAACAAAAACAAAATAATAGTAAAACGGTTCAACCCCACTCATTATGGTGTTTGTCGCAATGACACAGATTTTCAGATGAAACAAGTCTTGCAGACTAGGATTCTAAAACTTTGGTCAAAATATTGAACGATTTTGATATAAAATGGCATGCATACCACTTCTCAGTACATTTCAGAAGCCGGGTTTACACTTTGTACATTCTACACTGTATATACATACTATGTTAGTCCTGTTAGTATTTCCAAACAAAAAGTCTACAAACTCCAAAGGGTGTTTTGTTTGCTCGCCTTTACGACCTGCCTTGACCTAACTTGACCGTCTAAGTTTAGATAGAGGGACAGATAAGTTGGACATACACAAGCTTGGGTACACAATGAGCTGAGCTGCAGAAACATCCAATATAGACTCAGCCATAGTACATATGCCGAGAGGATCTTTTGTGTTCAAAAACTGAATCTGTTATAGTGGGTCCAAGATCACCAAAGTACACGAAAGGTACAATGCCAGCTTATCTTGAATTTGATACCATTGTATACATTGTACTCGAAGTTGTACTTCAGAATAAGAAGAAGAAGAGTTGAGGAGACAAGACCTTTGAGAAAGGAGTCGCAAAAGGATCAAAGATTCATTCTTACTTTTCTCATCTCCTTCTGTCGTATATAAGAACCGTGTGAGGACAATGGAACTCATTTTAAGAAGAACTGAACAGAAAATCTTCAAAAAAACTCATGTTATAATTTCCTTTTTAGAAGTTTGCTAAGTCCACCATAACCTTACCTTATCCTCTAACGGTACAGCATATTACTTTCACTATATAGACTTGATAGCTATTCGCTTTAGATGAAAGAACGTGTGGCATATACCGAACAGTGCTATACAGGAGTGCGTTCAATCCGAAAGATGGAATAAATCGATAATTTGCGGATTTTGGAACAAGTTGGCGAACTCGGAATGGATGTGTAAAAACTTTTTAAAGAAAATTCTTCTATTATTTAAAGAAATATAAAACCCAAGCCATGAGTCACATGTTGTTAGAATGACATTACATGCGTCCGTTGCGATCTCAAACCAAAACGAACATAATTATTGTTAAAGAAAATGTTTTGATTAAAAATCAAACCGAAAATCTTCCAGGTTTATCCCGAATCCACTGCCATCCTTACTATTAACCAGTGTGTCTTTTGGATAAATGTAAAGAGGTCCCAGGTGCTCATCAATGTTTCCGAGAAATATGTAAGGTTTTACGGAATTTTCAACATTTTACGGTAACGTACTAAAATCCGAGATTGTAGGCGGTAAGGATATAAAGAAAGTGAATGATTGAAACCCAGACTCGGGATGGCAGGGAAAGCAAGAAAGAAAGTCCAGACAAGGAATGGGTTGGTGCACTAATTTCTCTTTGTTCTCTAACACCCACGCCCATTCAAACATTTTATAGTTAGACTAGACTGGACAAGAGCTCTTAAATCTTTTGTTCAACTTCCTAGTGCTTTGATCAATCAAAGCAAAGCAAGACAACTGTTATCAAGTCATAGCTTCATGGCCGGACTCGTAGAGCGGGTGAAAGTTCATGAAATTTGAGATACACGACTTAACGGCTGCTTTAAAAACGTGAGTTTTAATTAAAACCAAAAATGAATTCTAATGTTGAATTTTCCTTAAAACTTGTCATGAACAGGGCTATTAAATGTGAAATCCTTTCGTACGTACGTACCTGGCTAGTACGATCAAATATTTGAGCTCTAACGTTTTACCAAAATCGGAAAAGTTTGTACCATTCATCTATATTAACACGTGCATCATGTGACAGTGCCCCACGTGTAACATGTGTTTTTCTCGCCTAGTAAATCCATGACGGTGATAATCATCCTTTAAAATACGAATGTATAGTTTCTCCCACAGCTAGTAGAACAGATTAAAACCACATGCCTCAGTTTTCGAGATGAACCTCAAGGCTAAATCCAAAAATTTCCTTGCTAAAAGTTATGCTAACATAAACGAAAAAGTTAAATTCGAAACTTCAGCTGAGCTCAATCAAGTCTGCATGAAGTTGATCTTAGCAAGTAAAGTTTTTTTTTAAAAACTATATGATGCCTTGCGGTTCAGCTTAGAAGAAGTAGACGACATTACACCCAACCCGACATAAGGTAGCAAATACATATGCATGATACTCCAAATTCACGAAGAGAACATGGAACGGGAAGGTGTACAACATATTTTTCAACTTTTAAACAGATTCTATACTCGTTCTTTTTTTTCGAAAGTTAAACAAGAATCTCAAGTTATCCGTTCCCCAGGTTAAGACTCGTCAAGAATTTCATTGCGCATTTCCGAGTAACATTGTACGACTTGCCATGACACATAGAAGACGACACTTACATTACCAGTATTACAAAATCGTCCACCTTCAACATATAAGAAGTTTCGCTTGAAATGATTTAATTTAATTTGCTGTAGTACAACAAGGAGTATTGAGTCTATTGAGTTTGGCAACAGGGTAGTCTGAGAAAAAGTTCTTACGAGAGTAATGCACGTAAGGGGAAAGCTCTTTGAGGAAGGCGTAAGAATCGGATTTGGTTTACTTATTTAGCGTACCTACAAGAGAAAGCCTCCAATATTTACAAACAAAATCTTGTGTTTCGGAGGGGGTTCATTGCCAAAATGTCAAGAAGCTAGTGATAGTGTAACAATAATCGTAGTGCAGATTCAGAAGTCAGTACGTACGAATGAGTCGAGCAAAATAAAGATATTCTCGTTCTAGAGAATTGTTAATTTTACAATCTCAAGGGGGTTTAATTCTTAAGGGATAAGTGGGCCTTTCCAAGTACCCTTTGACAACGTCACGGTAAGACTCAATGCACAAAGTAGAAAAAGAGTTAGTTCGTTTTTTGGGACCTTTCTCGGAGAGGGACTCTTGAGTGGTTCCGTCTTCAACTTCACTTCACTCAACTCGAAGGAACAAGTTGGATGACAGGTCGTATTTATCTTTGACCAAGTTTTTTTTTCTCTTCTCTTTTCCTTTCCTCCTCTTCGCGCATCCTTAAGACAAGACTGAAGACATATATCTCACCCACAAGTCGAATGAGTTTTACAGATAGATTCCACCGTTTTTTCGCTCTCTTCTTCTTGGACCGGATAGTGACTAATTTTTCAGCGTGAGACGACCCGCGTCGGAGTTTGAGTGAGAAAGTAAAGAGAAAGTAGAAGTGCTAGTCGTAGTCAACCCACATATTCCATCCATAGTCACTAGTCCGTAGTATCCCTTCAGCTGTCCACGACTTCTTAGTCCAAGTCTACAAACTCAAGTCAACTCAATTTTTCTACGACAGTTATCTAACCGTGTCATGCTTCCTCCGGATTTGGTTCATCTGTTAGAACCCACTCCCTTTCAAATAACTTTGTATATGTATTGTGTCAAATGGAATAAGTGCAGGTCGCCGACGGTCGAAAAGGATCAACACAAGGATACTGTACAGACATGTTTGTCTAAGGAAACTAATGATTCCACTAGATCCGTCACATTTGGTCGAGATATATTTTTTGAGCAATGAGAAAATGTCAACCTCGCTAGATTTTTTAACTCCGCAACAAGTTTATTTCGGGCTTTCGCTCGGTCTATTGATTTAATATTTTACGCTTCTTATTTTAATCCAACTTCCCAGTATTATTTCTTAATCACACTAAATCGTAGGTTAAGGTCAATTCTAAATTCAGTGTTATCTTCACTATACGCTGCCAACGATTTTCTTGTTTCCTTCAGTCTGTTAAAATAACTTCTGAGTCGGATACCACATTAGCTCTTTTTTAACAAAATGGAACAGGTTGGTCAGCTCAGTTCAGAGTGTGTGCCAAGTGAAAAAGACTTTGATTGCTCACATCCAGTAGATGGAAATTAAATTAAAAGTTTTGACGAATTAATTTGGACTGTGCAGTAAAACAAACGATTTTCAGACATTTAATTTTAAAGTTATCGTTCTTCTCTTATCCCTTGTTAGAATAATCTACCACAGAAATAACCGAAGGAGTTATTTGTAACGGGGTATAACACGTGTCTGGGACTTTAATGTATATCCCGAACACGGTTTCACAAGATATCCCACGGAATCCCATATATTCTACCACGTATGATCGAAATTGAAAATGTCGTTCTGTAGTCTGTACAGGACAAAAGCAGGGAAGTTAAAACAAAGTGAGTCGTCCCTAAAGTATATTGCCTAACGCGTGACCCAGTTTGTCATTAAATAATTCCCCAAACAGTATGTCACGGGTATACATATATGTTGAGTGACGCACTCCATGTACTACATATATATTGTTTTCTTGGGTTGACTGATTCGAAATACGAATGGCAGTGACTTCTGTGCACTAGACCAAAAGCATCGTGTAGTCATAAGAGGAATAATTGTCTTGCTAAGCCGTACATGATATTTACAACCATGCTTTCAAGAACATTAAACTCTAGGTCCTTGTACGCACAAAACTTTGGCACAAAGCAACAGAAGGTGACGGATTCAGTGTTTTCCTTTCGGATGTACTTATCTTTGCAATCTAATTATTTTGAAAGCTAGCTTATGTTTTGTAGGAGTTAGTTTCTCTGAAACAAAATTAGGCAACATACTCCCTCCGCTCCCTGTCTAAACTTTCAATCATTTCGTCCTATCCTTATATGCGGAAAAATATAGGAATTATGAAAGCCTTATTGCTTATTTTCATGCTGTCTCGGATTTTTTTTTCGTTTACATATTGCCAGAAATTCGTGCTTCCTTGCTTGCTTTATTTGCTAATGGATGACTGCAGACCCGAGAGACGCTATTCTGCTTGACATGCATGACTGATCAAAGGTGATAAGAATTTCATTCACGAATATTGTGAAGAGCGAGGGTCCAACGCATTACCTTTTTAACTGGGCTAGTCGGGTGTAACCCCAAAGGGGTTACTCATATATAATAGGACTCGCAATCTTCTTACGACATGTCTGTTCGAAAATCCGCACGCCTATATAATCTACTAATATAAACGGATAGTTTTTGCAATAAATTAGTCTCTACCTTAGCCTATCCACACAATTGTTATACGAAGTCAACACTAGCTTTTACGCAATTGAAAGAAAAGGAACGCTAAAAAATTATTGATTTTAAATAATATTATTAATCTGAGCGTTTGCAGCATTTATATCAGTCAATCAATGAATGCCATTATAATCATAGCAAAATTGTAATTATTTTAGAACCTCGACTTAAAATAATGCATTTTAATGTCTAATTAATGTTATAAGTTTTGCAATAAAGTGTGGTGCTCAGATTGTACGTTTACTATTGATCCCGGTATGATATCGATTGAAAAATGTTCGTATTCGCTCAGACTTCTTTACCACTGTCAAGGTACGGAGGTATCCCTTTATTTAAGACCGGTCTTAATTAAATCATTATAAATACAAGGGACTCATAGTGCGTTTCAACTATTTAATATAATACACTAGAACAAAACGCAGTCACAAAACCAGATGTCTAGTACGCACAGTAACTTTGGTGGTCGTCGCGTGAAAGTTTACGAGGTTTGGAACATATTTTTGACAAATAAGAACCCCCATGGAAATAATAGTAGTATTATGATCTATTTGCGTAGTTTTACGCAAAAAATATTACGCTGCCATTCCTAGTCTGGGTCATATTTTGGCGTGTATGAAAGTAGTCACTCTGGCTTCACTTGTGTTTGGCCAACACATCAATTCAAGATAAATATTAACGATCACGTCAACCATTAAAGTAACATAAAAGAAACATTCTCGTCTGTGTTTATTCCATTAGCAAAAAGCCGTCAGCCTCACAATAGTGTTGCAAAAACAACCTATTTACTAAGTATTACTACGGGACATAAAATATGAAAGCAATTTCGTAAAATATACAAATTAATGTTCCCTTTCTCTCCAGCCGCAAAACCCCTTTCCCTTTCTCTTTCAGAAAGTTCCGTTTTATTCTTTTCTCCGTGAAAACACTGCGTACAATATTTTTAAAAGCTGTACAACAATATTTTGTTATACAATTTCATATTATGAGTGCCTCCCTTAAGATAGGAATCCTTTCATCCAGCAGCAGTGTGTCACCGTGCATTATTTTATAACTAATAGTCTGACGAGAAAAATGTACAAAAAATGTAAGATAGGAGAAAAGAAATCCACATGGCCTGCCAAAAGTCTATTAGACCTATGCTCCCATCTCTAAAGCAATTAAATGTGAAAACCTTTGCACCTTTTATTTATTCGCGCCAGGGAATATCCAAAATGTCGGAAACATATTTGTTAAACACGCGAAGAGACAGGGCCCGAACGGCCACGCAAGCTTTTCACTCTACATTTATTATTTAGAATAGAACAAGTTAACAATGTCATGTTTTTTGGGGAGAGGTAAAGAAAACCCGAGAAAACCACTCATTTCAATACACTGTGAGTGTTTCATTAATATCATAGCAAAATTCAGCAAAATATACCCGGCGAGTAGAATCCAGGCCAACCCATGCATGATACACAGACAGGAGGGGGTAGACCTCGCTTCTACTTTTGTATACAAAATGCATGAGTTGACTCAACCAACTCCGCCAAAAACATAGTATTGGCAAAAGTTGAAATAAAATAACTATTACAATAACATTGTTTCCTATAATAACATTTAAGGAGAGAAACTCCTATCTAAATGTAAACGCACTGAAAATCTGAAACACTTCTCATGTCCTCAATATCAACCAATAACGCCCATGGGAATATTTTGTTTTCCAGGTCAAAATGTTCAACAGCATATTCTATGAATACGCAGAATTAAAACAAGGAAGTATAAAAGCGGCTACGCTGGAGACTTAGCTGAAATTGAGAAACTACGGCTCTCGAAACTTTCATTCTACATTTACCCTACGGGGAATTTCTCCAGCTGTGATTTCTTATTCCGTTCGACATGGGAATACATACAACGGCAGAGAGAAGGATGCAAATATTTTTTCCTATTAAATGCCTAAACAGAAACTCAAAGCACACATCCAAAATATGAAGTAAAGATCTTAGGATTTAGGCAGATATCCATTTCCGACAAATTCGTTTCAATCAACTGGATACAAAATCCGCTTACTCTTCCCTACCGGATATACGATTCAAATTCTAGGCAGATTCTGTAACGACCTATCTGTGGTTTTACGTACTCAAGAAGTGTACTTAAAAGTATCGCATTGTGAGCACGAAAGTCGTGATGCGTAGAAATGGAAATAGTGATACGTTGAAGAAATATGACAACGAAACCGACCAGTGCTTACTGGGCAGTGTTTCGAAACCTACTAATTTGACCACGACCATTGTGTATATGTGTTAAGATGCTCCTATATACTAATTTGATGATTCAAGTTACATCTGCTTAGGGAATTTCATGACAATATTGGCAGTTATTCTCGATCGTCCCCGTGAATGGAAAGGATCGTTTAATCATATATAATTCTACCGTCGAATTTCCACTTCATAATACCACGAAGTTCAATCACACGAAAGT
>JAQGCB010002641.1:0-11136 GCA_034698835.1 Protaphorura tricampata | reverse complement strand
CACAGACTCCTCCAATTCAACCTTTTCAATTCGAGTGGAAAACCATGGCCGCCAGATTACATTCAATTAATTGACGGTGATATTTATAACATTACGACTGAAGAAATTGCTACGATTTCAATGGGGGACGTGGACGCGTCAAATAAATTTTACAAGACAAGTTGGCCAAGCTTGAGTTTAAAATTCCATGCAACGGGTGCAACGGAGTACCATGGATTCGTCGCAGAAATTTTAACATTACCAGTATCACCGCATGGACTTGGTAATTTATATAATTTAATTAATTGTGACAACAATTTTTATACAAAATTTTTAGAATTCTTTTTACAAAATTTTATGGTAATTTTTTTTAGATCGTTCTGTCCAACACAATATTACGGACTGCCATTTCCAAAACAATACACTCGGTGCAATTTTCTACGGGTCAGCTGGAGAAATTAGTCCAACGGTTACTTTAGAAAGAAATCGATTTGAAGACAATGGTTTACAGTATTATGGAAATTTTAGTTCTTGCAAAGCCGCCGTTCGATTTGATGTTCAAAATATGCAAAATATTTACATTAAGGTACGTGAATTGGTGGTTTCGGTTTTTATGTGTACAGCACAGGGTGTTCCATAAATAATTTATCTAACGCACTTTTACAGAACAATGTACTCCGACGAAACCAAGGGGGGATACGAATAATATCAGACTCCAGTGGAACTGCAACCTCGCTAAAATCTTATGTCCACAACAATGTATTTGAAAATAATTCTAATCGGGAAACAATTTTTGTTGAAGGAAAACGGAGTAGTCCGTACCAAGAATTTGTATTCTATCGAAATGTTGTTACAAGGAATGATGCTAATTACAGAGAGAATGTTTATCTCAATCAGGTACGATTTTTATATGCCGATAAAATTACAGTAATGAATTAAATTGAATTAAATGTGTCACAAAAAAAACTGAATTTAAATATTTGATTCCACGTACAGGTCGTCTCAAATCTGACGGAAAATTATTTCAGTGCAAATCGTGGATTACACACAATGCAAGTCATTGGATTTGACAGAGTCCGTCTACCCATTTACCAGTCTTGTACTCATAATTCATTTTTCCAGTAAGTTTTTAGTACTCTATTTCCACATCGTATTCGTAATGAATTATTTTGTATTCTGAGTCTAACAAATATAAAATTATACAGAAACGTGGCCATTGACTGGGAAAATCAAGCAACCATAATAGCTGGAAGTACTGGACAACAATATGTCGACAATATATTCGTCAACCCAGCCAATGCTTATGAATTGTCTGCCGTGAATAAGACTGTGTACGTAAAATACAGTGGAATCTCTATATAAACATCCCCTATATCGTAAACCTCTCTATACCGACCAGAATGTCAGAAACGCAAGAACTCCCTTTACACTTCTTTGTTATTCCACTTCCTATATATTATTTTCTCTTTATTGGACCCATTTTGTCGCATTCTTCGACTTCGATATATAGAGAGTCCATTGTACACATTATTAATTTTTAGAATTAATTTTACTTCTATTTCTTTACATTTTTTAATTTATGCAATTTTTATTTCTTGCCATCGCATCGCAATCTCTCCAGGGTCAAGTCATTAAGGTAAGCGTAATACACAAAATAATAATTAATTTTCATTTGTACAGAATTCCTTAGAAAATACATTGCAATTTTTTTTTTAATATTTCAGCCCAGAACCAATTCGTATCAGTGCTGTGGACGCTCGGCATAATTGGTGGGGGTACAAGGACGATATTCCAGTCATGGGGAGGTGCGTGCACAGTAAAAATATCGTCATTGTCGATTGTCGCCAGAATTTTTTGGTCTATTAATTTTTGAATGCCTAATTTTCAGAATCCGTGATGAAAATGATCAAATCACTCTACTCCGTGTATTATTCTTACCATATCGCACATCTAATTTGACATTATTGAGTGGAAAATGCCCACCTGGTTATACACTCGTTGCTGACACTTGTTACATTTATATCGGTGGTTACATGAATTATACTGAAGCCAAAGAATTTTGTCGGAATGAAAATGCGTCCATGCCTTATGTTGAATCCAACTATTACAATATTATACATTTCTTGAGGAATCAACAGGAAGAGTATGACTATTATGACAGGATATGGGTTCAAGACATAGATCGATTTGGAGAGTGTACAGTTTTTGTCACAAATAATGTCATCACTGAAGACTGTAGTTATCGGCTGGCATTTATTTGTGAGACTGGTGAGTAACTGTAGTTAAATTATTACAAAATTGCACGCCCATTAATTGACATGGCCGAGGCTGAATCAAACATATTGTGCATTTCGTGTGTCTTTTTGCGAGTTGCTTCCCATTTGGCCTCGGGATTTACATATTCATTATGTAGTTACCCTAGTAGTAGAAAAAGCCAGTGGAGAAAAACCTCTTTAAAGCAACCCGGGGGAGAGCAGTTCCAAGGAATTGAACCCCGGCCAGCACAACGAGAGCGATCTGTACACCTGTACTACTACGCCACATCATACACAGACCTGTCAATTCTAATATTTTAATTTATTTTGATTTTAATTTTTTTAGATCCAAAAGTGTCAATTGATTCTTTGGCATGGACGAGTGACTCTGTCACAATTGGAGCCTTAGTGGCAGCTATCCTTACTCTCGTCCTCATTGCATTTTTCCTCGTATTTTGTTACACAAAGTCAAAACAAAGAAAAGAGGAAAGGCTGGAACGGCGGAATTCAGTGCGTGTGTCAATGAGGTCAAGCAGGTCATTTACATCCATGGGTAGTTTAGGAGAAACAGCTCTTAGACGGCGGATTGAACTGGTAAGTTGCATCTTGCATGCATGCTGTTGTTATAAATTTTTGAATAGAGTGGAATCTCTATATATCAACCTCCCCTAAATCGTACATCTTTCTATACCGACCAGAATGTCAGGAACGCAAGCACTCCTTTTGCACACACTTCTTTGTGATTCCACTTTCTCTATATTAAACTTTCTCTTTATTGGACACATTTTGGTCCATTTTTTCGAGTTCGGTATATAGAGAGTCCACTGCATAGGTATATACGTAGAACCTTAACAATTTAACCCTTTGTTAATTTTTTTTATAAACAGCAAAAATCCCTGAACACCTTGAATGACTACAAGAAGACCGGAAGTATTGATTCCTTTGAAAAATCTGCATTTAACTCAATTGATACCAGCAGTTCATTTGATTTTGACCGATCAACTGGAATGGAGTCCCAAGCAATCAGTCGCCCTAGACCAGTCATCCCACCCAATATAAATGGACTACCACCCCCACCCCGTAGACCACCTCAACCCACATCATACACTCACACTGACACATCATTTCAAAATCAAAATTATCGTGATAGTCCAGCAGCTAATGAATTTTGGGACAGCCCATTGCACCGAAATGGAAAATATAATACTAGTAATGATTTCTCAAGGGCATCCATGTTCACAGCTTCAACATTTCCTATCCAACCAGATTCGTCTGAAGATCTGACCCCAGTTCCTATTCATCCTTATCAACAGCATCAACTCCAAGTCCAACCGTTTTCACTCAGCTACGATCATCTAGATAGAAATTATAATATACCACCTGCATACGATCACGGCCAAGGTCAAGGTCATGGTCACGGCCACCGTCACGGCCACGGTCATAGTTCCAATGCCCCTGAACCAGATGACAACAACGTAGTATTAAAAGCAAGTAAAAGTCAGCCATTGTTACAAGACGAGCCGCCCATGACGTCATTTGGCCCTAGAACCGTAGGCGCAGGTGCAGGCGCAGTCGTCGAGCCGCCGCCTCTAAATCCACCAATTAAATTAAAAGAAACAAGTTTAGATGATTTGGATGCCTTGGAAGGAGAAGAGGCGGATTATGACTTGGATGAAACGACGAGACCCTTGAGTACTTATTTAGAAACGAGTGTGGATGATCCACAGCCAATTCCTACGTTAAGGGGTGCACAGAGTCAGTACACTGTGGATGATAGAGGGCGTGAGAGGGAGCATCTTGATGGATTCAATCCATTGAGTAAAGGTGGACCTTTGAGTAAAAGTATGCCTTTGGAGACAGAGATGTAAAAAATGTGATGTGTGTGATTCCTTTGTGGTTAGTGACTAGGTACAGTAAATTACTGATTAGAGGCCCCGGCTTCTATTCATAACTGTGCAATCCAAATAGCCACTACCTTTATATATTTTGTGTATTTTGTAAAAAGGCCAGGCCTAAGAAAGTGTTCAACTCTATGAGCTTAAAACTTATGTACGTATATTTCACTTCAATTACAATTACAATTACAATTACTTGTATCACAACTTAAAAACTGCCATTATTTTTTAATTCATGACATTTTTTTATTGTAATAATTTATGCATTTGCTCGTAAGGTCAATCATGAATTTCACGCACAACGATAATTCGTGGAAAAAACAGCTTAATTCAGTTCATGTCTTCATATTTCACAAATTTTTGACATTGTCATTATACAAAATACAAAGAATACATTAATATTAGTTGCATGTTGTAATTTTGTAATGTTGATTTTGAGAAGGAATGTTGAAAGAATGATGTATTATTTTTAATTTAGTTCATATTTTAATTATTATTTGTTTGCTTGCACTATGTGAGTGTGAATATAAATATAATGAGAGAATTCAAACGAAAGATATGAAATAAAGTCGTCCGGTGATCTCTTCTTGAAAATATCTGGTAATTTTTTCTGTGTCGATTTTTCTATCTATCTAAATCAAGTTTCTGGCAATCTGAGTGTACGTACAACCCAAAAATAATTTTTTTTTCAAGATATCCGAAATATTTAAACGCAGAATGTGCGTTAGTGTTTTATTAATACGACCAAGTATTTGAGTGGATACAAATATTCTAAACACAATTTTCTGCGTGCCTAAAATTTTGATTGATGAAACACACCTTTGAAAATTTATATTATTTGATGTTGAAACAAAGTCAATCTTAAGATTTAGAACACTCTTGGATATTTTACTTAAATTATATAAACAAAATAGAATGCCAACCGTGAATAGTATGACATTAAAAAGATGTGATATTTTGAGGGGGAGATATTGGAGAGTGCAGAGGGATGACATGTACGTTACAGATGGCGATGATCCTGAGCAATGACTCCGACACCCAAAAGAATGGAACCGTGGGACCAGAGTTTTTGGTGAGGTCAGACTGGGATGAAAGCAGCGTTTATGGGTAGAACTCCTCAATTCCAAAACTGTTAAATTAAAATATATTACTTAAATTAATTATAATATTTAGAATTTAATGATTTATGGCTTTGGATTCTACGAACTCACACTGACAACAAGAAGAGCACCGAAACCACCTGCACCGGTAATACCAACTCCAATCTTAAGAATGAACTCAATTCGGAATTATTTTTCTGTTATTGTCGATTGACCTCAGATGCGGAAGTCATAAAAACTACCAGCGTTGTTTTGCTGTTTGCACACACACCAGGAAGTTGACTTTTAAATTCTTGGAAAAAATCCAGAGTTCAAGTGGAAAACTTAAAAATAATTTTATTTTGACAAATGAATCATAAAATAATAATAAAAAAATTACTATTATATTTTCAAATTATTTTTTGATAATTTCTCACCTTTATTAGTTTTTATTTTTCGCAAACTATTTTTAGTTTCTGCAATATAGTGGACTCTCTATATACCGAACTCGAAAAATTCACCAGGATGTGTCCAATAAAGAGAAAGTTTAATATACAGAAAGTGGAATAACAAAGAAGTGTATTCAAAAGGAGTTCTTGCGTTCCTGACATTCTGGTCGTTCGAGAGGTGTTCGATATAGGGGAGGTTGATATATAGAGATTCCACAGTAGCAGCTTCAAAAATACAATGTAAAGAAAGTATGTATGATAAAATTCAAGAACAATTAAACGATTTTTTTATGTGTTTACAATTTCAACGGCTATTAATGTTAAACTACACGATTTGGATAAAAAAACAACAAGGGAAATGACAATGACACTCCGTGTGTTTAATTTTACTACGACGCACTCAAAATTTCCCGTTAACACTCGATGTAATCGCATTACAAACTAACACGCGATGGGACTGGGACTTCGGGTTATTATTCATTTCATCTAGGAATAACATGATAATGTGTTCAAATGAAATGAAATTAGACCATTATTTCTAGTCAAGACAAATCGAATTGTTGTAATAAATGTGGAGTTTACATGAGAATACTTGGTATCACGAGTACGACGCTTTATAACGGAACACAACGGTAGAAATGATTTTTACATGGTAAGTAAGTACAGGGTGACCCATATCTCGTTATCCAAACATGTCTTTATATCATATAATCCACAGGTCTATCATATGGCGTAGTGGTACAAGTGTACAGATCGCTCTCGCTGTGCTGGGGTTCAATTCCTCTGACCTCCTCTCTCCCGGGTTGCTTTAAAGAAGTTTTTCTCCAATGGTTTTTACTACTACTAGGGTAACTACAGAATTAATATGTAAATCCCTAGACCAAATGGGAAGCAACTCTCAAAAAGACACACGAAATGCACAAGATGTTTGATTCACCCTCGGCTATGTCAATTAATAGTGTATTTTTTTTTAAAAAATGACATACGGAATAGCGAAATTAATTTTTTTTTACAAAATCGTTTATGCCAAATTCCAACACGATAATTTTACATCGCATTTCGTCTTCACATTACTCTGACTAAAAAATATACATACAGTATAAATTCAACGTGAGCTCGCGTCACGCGTCGTGGACATAAATTGACAGGAAATACTTGGCAAAACTCTCGGATACTTTTTGATAACATGCAGGTATTTCTCCACACCTTTCCCCTTCATAAATCGGACATTAAATTAACTTCAAAAAAAATTCCAATTCATTCATTACTTGTCAAGTTGACGTGTCCTGTTTTACAACGTACATACACATAACATACGATTTATTCGAATACGTACCTATTCGTGTACATGTACCCGCGTACCTGTGCCAAAATTGACCTTTAGGTAAATTAAGTTCATTTTTCATTTTCACTTCACATTTCAAATGAAACACGCCTGACGCCTACGCCACGCCATGCATTGGCATTATGGTTGGTCATTAGAAAATGTCCAGACCCAGACCCCCATACCCTAATCTATGAATTGCATTTGCATTTGTACATAAAAATGAGTCCCCACCAGCGTGAAGTGAAATAAATTACGGGCCACAGCAGCCCAAAATATTATTGCCGAATATCACGCGTCCTGCTTATTGAAAAACTCTTTTGTTTTCCTTTAGTGCTTTGAAATGGAGTCTCATTCTCATAAAGGCATGCACGCAGAAATGTGTATTGTGTATGAGAAATGTGACTAACGAGAATGTACTCCCGAAAATCGTTTTCCAGTCAGGACACAGGCACAGGACTACGACTTCCCAGGAGCCCCACACACAGTACAGGCGACTGGGACTGGGACTCGGTGACTGTGACCATTCAAGGCAAACGAGATTAGCTTCCGAAAAGCTCAAATCTTAATAGCCATCTTAATGTAAACCCGTGCCATGCAACAATCCATGTACTGTACTTTTGTAGTAGTGTAGTGTGTATGGCTATGGATACTCAGGAAATCATTCTCAAACACAATTCAAAAAGTTCACTCGTCATAAATGCCAAAAACTCAAACTCGGGTTGAAATCTGAATGCGGCACGGAGAGGAGAAGGAGAAGGGGGATTTTGTGCCAAGTCAAAAATATTATCTAAATATGTAATGTATTTTATACATACCACGTGGGTACATAGTCATTAATGCATGCTTTGTTTTAAATACACAGAGCATTAGTAGAATATCGAGCCAAATATGTATAAAATAAAACTACTACGCACATCAAGGTTTACTATATGGCATATTGGTACAAGTGTACAGATCACTCTCGATGTGTTGGGGTTCAATTCCTCGGACCTGCTCTCCCCCGGGTTGCTTTAAAGAGGTTTTTTCTCCACTGGCTTTTCCTACTACTAGGGTAACTCCATAATTAATATGTAAATCCCTAGGACAAATGGGAAGCAACTCGCAAAAAGACACACGAAATGCACAAGATGTTTGATTCTGCCTCGGCTATGTCATTTAATCAGTGTATTTTTTTAAAATCTATACCTTTAAGGCAATTATGGTAATAAGGGTCACCCTCTGCCATTTCGCTCTGTTATATATGTTAGCTGTGGTATTTTCAATCTTTGATATGTTTTGATAAGTTATTATAACGCATAATTTCGATTTATTAACGCCATGACCATGTTGACTAAAAATTTCAATAAAATAAATAATGCAGTGAATAAATATTTACACTCAATAGTTTTTACGCTCTTGAACTCCAAATTATGATATGAAGACATCGATTTTCTACGCAGCAATATTTATTTCACCAATGTTTTGTTTATTTCAAGTGGTCAATACAAATGACGACATACTTAACGATTACAATTACGATTCGTTTACTTCAAACTTCCTGATCTGACCGAATGGATTGGATATCCGGAAATCTTACTGGAATATTCTGGATTAACAATAACAAAATGAATTCCGGAGTATTGTATTACATAGAATTATTTTGTACATAGATGGACATCCGGTAAAATAAAATAAAGGTGACTTCATGGAAATCATTCTTATAATCCCATGACTGTGTATCATTTTTGAGAGTACTTTTTTATATGTACTTAGTTTATATGCAGTTTTCGCAATTCTTAGTAAAAAAAAAAGAAACTGGAAATCACTGGATTGCTTCGTATCGAATTTGAGTTTATTCCTACTACTTTTTGCATCTTCCCCGGCCTAAATAAAAATCCCTATGAAAAATATTACTGTACTTTGTTTGACAATAATGCATAGCCACCTAATTACGGCGAATGTCAATTAATACTATCCGTATGATTTAATTGAAACCGCTAGGCCAGGCCACAGTCACAAATATGAAGAGTATTCATACGAGTACGAATGTATGCCGAATTTCATCTGCGCTCCACTCCATTGTCTCGAATAATTACACAGAAACTTAGGTTTAATATTATTTTTACACTTCCTTCTTGTATTGTCTTTTTAGCATGTCATGTCATGATCGTGTACTCGAGTACCTGCACTGTGCTGTTTTTTTATTATCAGTCAAATGTAAAATGCAAATGTTCCATTGTATTGTAGCCCAGTGGTCTCAAATACATGGTTCATCTTGCTTGCATATTAAAATCGGTACCTGACGATGACGAATGTTTTTGAGGGTGAAAATTACTCGAAGATTACTCGGAATTGAATCAGAACAAGTCTGACACGAAGATGAGCATCATTAGAAGACGAACGAAAAAAAAATTGATACTCATTCATGTCATTCTATGTACTGCTGCTACTCCTGCATGCACTTGCACTGCGTGTTTCCATCAAGAGACAAAGGAAAGGAATACGAATAATGTATTTGCAAGCAGTTATTATTAATTTAAAGTTTTCCCGGTCAAGAAGACATGCAGCGGTTTTTCTTGAGTGCTCTTGCTCGCATTCTTTATAACAATTGAGTTTAACGGAGATTTTTCACACTTAGGTGCTAAAACAAAACAATGCATGAAATTACTAATAGATAAAAATAATAGATTGTTTCGATGATAACCTCAGGTTACTCTGCAGGGCACGGTGCGCTGTGCGGTGGTTAGATTTTTGCAAGTGCACGTGCAGTCCAATTTTTATTTTTGCCAAATCATCTTTCAAAATTTTTGTTGTTTTGTATGTTCACAGGTTAGGGAATCGAACCCTGGGCCATAGTAAGAAATTGTCTACTGTTATTAGCGGTAATTCCGTTGAAAAAAATAATTTGTACCACCGTCGAATTTAACATATAATAAACTTTCACCCCATTTTTCTTTAAATATTCGGACTGCACTGTACTGCGTGCACTATGCAAAAAAGACACCACGAATTTTGGTTTGTTCTGAATGATCAGAACATGATTTATATTTTGCATGGAATCACATGTCATGCATTGTGTCTTGTGTTGGACAAAGGGAAATAGCGAGAGCATGAGCATGCAAGCAAGAGGACCACTTTACAAGTCTCTTTTTGCATTGTAGTAAAAGGTAATTCAGAGTAAGATTTATTAGATAAGTTCGTGACCTTTGGTTCACATGGGATGACCTAGAAAGTGCATTATGTTTTATGCAGAGCAATATTGTGTTGCATGTTCGTTCGGTCGGACTGGATTGTGCCGTGCTGACGAGGTAACTATTTTCATTGTAAAATTATATCAATATTTCCTTGTCTTCAGGTGAAAAATTTGTAAATCCGAAACTTCAATAATTTTTTTTACATAAATTCTATATTTTTTGAATATTTTTCGACCGAATTTGTGAGAGTTGAAATTCTAGGCTACCCAAAAATGGCGTCCCCAGTTTAGCATTTGAAGGAGATCCCTTCTGAGCTCTAACGGCTAATGATTATTCTCTCGTTCGTAAGGTAAAATCTCAATTTGAATTTGAACGAAGATGTTTGTGAATGTATGTATAACTATGGGTAGATTTCCGTCCGTCCGTCCGTCAGTTTGTCTCCGACAAGATCATTTAGTCAGGAACATCTTATTAGTGAAGCTGAGACGCAAACCTCACCTGAAAATCGCCGTGACACGCCATTGCCATGGCATGACTTGAGCTCAATTGGTAATTTGGACAAGATAAGTCTGAGAAATTGAGGAAGACAATGAGTTGGCACAATTTCTTCCCTGACTGCTTGGCTCAATTGAATTACTGCGTATCTTGAATTACTTTACTGCAACTGCACTACATTTCACGGCAGTCATCTCATCAGTCGACCTGTAAACAGTAAAGCACTGCTCACTACATGTAGAAATTGGAATAGAAATGTTATCTGGTGCTTTTTGGGTTGTTTAGACAGAGATTTTCGTTCAAGGCTCTCTCGGCATGGCTTAAACCAAGCAAAGGCGGTCTCTTTTATGATTTCTAATATACAATAATGTATGGGGACGATCGGGCACAGGCACAGTGCACTTTTGTGTAAGAGATCTGGAGCGGACTGGAAAGAAAGGTCGGCATTTTAAAAAATACATAAATGATCCCGCATCGGATCATC
>JAQGCB010002640.1:0-11138 GCA_034698835.1 Protaphorura tricampata | reverse complement strand
GTGTGGAGCCGTGTATATAACTCCTGGCCAGGACTGACTACTCCTACTACTCCACGTGTGTTTGTCTCAACCGTATCTTCTATAAGCTCTGAGAGGCTGACATTCCTTAAGAGAAAGCACCAGAACAGAACAGGTCATTCTTCGGTTGCCCTTCCCTGGACTGGATTGGACTTAGACTTTCATTTTCTCTAGTCCAAGTCTCTCCAGTACCAGATTCATTCTGAGATCAGTTTAACTCTATGATCATACATATATACGTCCACGTACACTGAAGACTTGGACCAAATTCGTGAGCATCCATGCAGTCAACGCACCACCACAATGCTATAAAATAAAATGTAATCGAAAAAGGCATTCCATTTCATCCTCATAATTCATTTTCCTTCTTCCCTTGCTCTGCGCCCTGACTTCTTGTCCAACTCTTCATTCAATTTTCGTATGATAAACACTTCCAACTTTAAAAATATAAATTTGTAACATTAAAGTTTTAAAAGGAAATGAGAAAATGTACTTTGACTTTCACGATTAGTTTTCATGCTCATATTCGTATTCGTATTCTCATCGATGAGAAAAGAAAGCTGGGACGACGACTACTATCGATTATGAGTGAGTTGGGTTTTTAATTTGTATTACAAAAAAAAAGTTGAAAAATAAATGTAAGCTGAAGTTTGTGAAGAGTCTTCAGTTTTCTGAGACTAAGGATAATCCGAGGCTTTAATATTTGCATGGAGAGAAAGAAAGAGCCTTGTAAGCATTCCATGTTATTTTGCATATCAGCTCCCCTTCAGGCTCGGCTCCTCTGGAGTCTGAATATTCTGAAATGTTTCAAGGAGGACAGTCAGCCACGCACCACAAAAGGTATATAGACCAACTGACGTTAATTTCAAGGATTCTGAATCCAAGGCAGAGGAAACCACGAAAGGAAAACCGAAGAAACTTTATTTGAAACGACAGACAGGATCTGCTGTGTTACAGGCAAACCCTCATATTTCACTTTAAAAATATTGACTTGAACAATTTTAATTCTTCAACATGGCTCGATAGATCGATATCGAAAACACCACATCCTCAAACTGTGGCTCAGATAATATTGAATCATATAGTATTTATTTCTACATTCATTTAATCTGAGCCAAAATTGGTACAGCGCAGCTTTTTGGGGATTGCATGCAAAGTTTCGATTTTCGAGCTAATCCTTGAAAATTTTGCAAACATTCCAAATAAAACTAAAACACACAACAATGTGGGGACACAAATTTTAGTGAGTTAAAACTCATTGAAATCTTAATAAAACCAAAATTGTTTTTCGTTCGGAAATGCATTCACAAATACGTTGGCGTATGAACTAATTGCCTTAGATTCATAACTGAATGTGGGGCCTGGACAGTGTGGAGCACAATTCATTTGCAAGATGCCTTCCCATCCCAACCTTTGTTCATGTCATTCGCAACACTAACAGTTCTGTGATTCAATATAATGGATGCACCGGATATCCGGAAGACTCGGTAACCGGATTGTGTTATCTAGCCTATCTATTGTCTAGAATTTTGAGTATCCGGTAAACCAGTCGACATAAAAGCAAGAGTCAAGCTTCCCGGTCCAAAATGACTTAAGCTGATAGTATTATTGTCGAATTCTTCCAATTTCCTATGACACGTCCAACTTGGCTAACAAGTGGAGTGTAGTAATACGGTAACGACTACGGTAGGAATGTCCATGAAGTAGTAATGCCCGCACTTCAACCGCTTGCGCCCGGAAATTAATATCTAATTGGATTTTTGTTGAGACTCAACTCATCTCTTCCATTTTTCCCCCCAAACTCTCACACTCATATCTCTATCTGTCTATTCTTCACAAATCTTTCTTCCGTAATGTGATCCAGACCAGTACCAACCGTGGTAGACATTTGCATCCATCCATCCACACTTTCCACACCACAAGGATTCATTCAAAATGCTGCTTCTTTCATACAAAAACGTGCATTAAGACACAATCCCTCATTTTGCTCCAACATACATCCCATCAATTTATTCTAAGAGACTTCATTCGTCACTAGAGAGAATTTTTTTTACTCAACCACAGTCATTTACCTTCGAGCAATCAATTTCCACGAATAAGAAAAGTGTGGAAGGAAATGGAGCGGAAGGGAACAGGAGGAATGAATTAACTGATCACACACTGCAGAATTCTTTGAGAACCAAGTGAGCTACTCGAGTTTGCCTTAATTCAGCCAGCCAAGTCCTATCGTGTTCTTTCAGTCATTCCAGTCAGCTAATCCATACTTTTCGAATTGCATAATGCAAATTTTAAATCTTTACGTAAAACGTAAAATTTTGATATCTTGGGAGAAAATTTTCTGAAGTACAGAAAATCCTTGGAGAAATTTTTAGAATTGTTCCCGAACGACTTGTCCCGGGGAAAAATTAACAAAAAATAATTCACGTAAAATTGTTGTCTAAAAATTATTGCTGCAAATAATTATCCGGAAAAACAATGTCGCGTTAGTTAAGATTATATCATATCGCATTGTAGAATCATTTCGATGAAAAAAAAAGCACACGCGGTCACCATACCATAGACTCATAAAATAGAAGCCGACAATATGAAAAAACTCCATTACATTATGTTTGACAAGAAGATAATGAGACAAAAAAAGTGACAGGTATAGATTAAATTCCATAAAATTACACCATATCTAAGTGATTGGAGATGAGGAAATAGTGCCAAAAAATCTGCATGCATATCCATTTGGTTATTTGAAGCTCTTCACTGGTAACTTTGACATTTCACATGTTCTCATCAATCAACCCTTAGACAGTTTATTTCTTCGTGTCAATCGTTCCAACTAAACTTCACTCTCAAAGTCACGGTACACAAATACATATACATATACTCGTACACATTGAATCGACTACTTTTATTATGTACTTTAGCATTATAAGTTAGCTTAGACACGCGAAGGAAAGAATTTGCACATGTAGTGGTAAGTCCACGAACGAGTAAACCATATACGGGTATTTGGTCCGCCGGTCGGCATTTCGGTTTGAAGTGAATCCTGTGCATACGTCCTGCAAAAGAATGTGAATGTAACGTAACGTGTGTTGTGCATACTTTGTTTTACAAATGTATTCAGGATAAGAATTTTTCTAACAGGGAAACAAAATGCTCGTGTGATTTAAAATTTATATGAGGAGTCTCGGGTAAGAGGCAAGCTGACGGGAACAAAGTGAAGTTTTTTTTTTATCTGGAACATGCCGCCATTCTCTGTGAATACTTGAATATCTGAAGTTTGGCATTTTGTAAGACATTATGAAAATGTAATTTTGATGGAATAAAATAAGTACGCAAAAGCTTTTTTCAAGGTTGAACGAAAAGTTCTGACAATACGTATTGGCATTTCGAGATGTGATCGGGAACTGGGAACTTTTATATTCGGCTAACCAATGGTGAGGGGTCGATACCTAGCGTGGCCATATGGTTTGAATGTAGCGCGTAGCTGTAATTTTCCGTAAGTCCGTTTTGACTTCTCTAAGTCATGGAGAGATTCAAACACCTATATTTTATTGTTGGAACAATTAACTTCAAGTACTTATCTGACGCCTAAACCCCTAAAATATTTTTTTCACCTGAAGTTGTATGCTAAAATTTCTAAGATACCACGAGAGAAGAAATGAGTAGACAAACCGGCCTACACATAAATTTATTGAACGGCTTTGTTTGCACTCAATTCGAAAAATATTTGCACCACATGCATGCAAGCATTTACGTCATTCCATATCCCACAACCGAACCAAATCGTAGTATGAGAAGCTCCTATAAACATACACCCTGAAATATTCATAACTTATAAATGTCAAAATAAGAAGGCAAAGGTCTTCCCTGTAACCCTCCTGTTTTCTCCATACCTATAAACACCTCAAGGTCAGACTGAAGCAATTAATTTTAAATTTTCAGGATGTAGTAACGCACTGGTTGAAGTTGGAATGGAATTGGTTCATTCCAGTGACGGGGCGGGGGTTCAATCTCTGAGCCAAGAATGGATTGTATGGTTTTATGCTTTGAAACAGTCTTGTTGGAGTTTTTCCGTACTACTGTGCCGCTGGCCGTTCGTAGGGTACATTAATTATTTACACGCTTAGAGCGCTGTGGGATATACAGGTTTATATTTTATGAATCAATAGGCTAGGTGAAATTTTTATTCAAAGTTGAACAGAAAGCAGACAGACAGCGCCGAATGTTATAGGCAAGTTATTGTCAAAAACTTTGTAAACAAACTTTGAATGAAATTACGGCGGGTGCGGTGCGGCACCCACCCACCACCTACGCATGCATTTCAGTAATATGACTTGACAATAGTTATTGATCAATTCTCTCTGAGTGAGTAGGTGCATTGAGATAAATTACTGATTCAAAAAACAAATCGAACCGTGACGATAATAATAGAGCATCTTGTGGATATATACTACTACAGTCATGAGTCCTTTATGTCAAGCTCGAGTCTAATCGATAAAACTTTCTAACCGTAATGTGGACTCAGCATTGTTGACTTTAATTACCCATGATGGCAATTAAAACCACCGAAGGTGGAGTTCGACATGAGAGTGGGCATTCTCTGAAGGTCAATTCTCGATTTCTTAATGCAAAAGCAAAATGGCCTTATTTGGCAATTCCGGCTGTGTTTCTAGGATACTTGGAATAAACAAAGACCAAAATTTAAAAATTCTCATGTGAATTTCAGGGAAGACTAAGGTAGTGTTTCTCGGGAGAGGAAGTCTGGAAATGCATGTACAGTATGCAACTACTAAGAATGAAGTTATTTTAAAATTCCACTGTAAAATTATAAATCTAAACCAAGTGTGGTTCAGAGAAATCCAAGCGGAAGTATTTTATTGCTGAACTTAATTTATGGAATCGTAAACTAAACATTTTGAGCCTTCGTTTGAATTTGGCCTAGTTTTTTTTTGTATCGGAGGACTCAAATATTTCACATTTTGTAAATGTAAATCTAAACTCTGGCTGACAAACTAGTACAAACGAGTACGAATGTGATACTTACGTACGTATCCCATTCCATTTGCAAAACTCCGGAAAACTTCGAACAATAAATATAAACCTTGAAGCCTTGAAAGATCCCGGACTCACAAGGAAACAATTTTTCGAGTGAACGCCAGATTATGCATACTAAAACTATCTGGATTCGGGAGTCAATTTTTAAGTTCCTTGTCCATGCCGCCACTCATATGAAAATGAAGGTTTCGTTGGCAAATAAAATGATTTTCTGATTACTCGTTACAGTACAGTGTCAATACATTCGTACACCCGTAAATTTTTTCAGAATTCATACTTTCATAGAGTTAGAATCAGAATTGAAAATTTCATCTGATGAAAATTTGCCTGTACATACAAATTCTGCTCGATTCTTTATCCAATATGCTTCTACATTTAAAATTGTCTCCTTGTGGGTACAGTGCAGTGTTGTGGGCATGTATTGTAAATAACGACCATCAGACCTTTCCTCCAAGCTCCAATACATCATAGCCAGCTACATCATTTTGCACTCCCGGATTTCTTCTCTTTCTATTTTTTTTTGCAAAAACTCAACTTGAATTTTTCTCTACTGCATACTACCGTACTACTGTTGTGATCCTATATAATTTCTATTCCAGTCGGCACGATTTGTATGTACTTACGTACGATATGTATGTAATGTACTTTGAACACCTACCGCGCTTGACTAGATTCGATCAGATTCTGAATTTGCAAAAGTAGTTTCTGTATCTGTACATGAACCTCATCCTCACATGAAAGGCAGGATACAGTTGAACTGCAGTGCAGATATTTATGCAATTGAGTTCAATATTCGATCGTGACACTGCTGTAATAACGGTGTGAGGTCGGATTAAAAACACTAACGCAAACGCAATGTAATAAAATAATTGCATTGATCCAAATTTTAATGGAAGTCGTTGTATCATTTCTCTGATAAATAATTTTGTGTGTGTGTGTACCAAGTGCATCTTATCTTGCCGGCCGGTCATGTATAGTCATTATCATCTTTTTTATGTACGGCACGCCATATAACCTTTCTTGTACTGCAAATGCAACTTACTCTCCCGGTTTTTTTTCTATTTAATTCGAATGCAAAATGCAATGCAATTCCACGCCATACCTATCTGAACTGACCAACTGCTTACATTAACTTTTTTTTTCTCATTTTGATGGCAAAGTTACATTTCGCATACATTATAATACCGTGTTTGGATGCAATGCAATCGTATTCGTAATCGAAGAAAATTTTTTATGCTGAGTGAATAAATTCTATCATAATGTAATGTGAGTGGATGTTACCGTGTCAAGTCTGAACGAGTTTGAGGGCGAGAGACACTGAGGGAGATATTCGAGGTGATAAATTCCCAAAACTTTGGAAAACATTAGACACAGCAAAAGAAACTCTTCAGAATGAAGTTACTCTTGTTGCATTGTTCAAATCAGGTCTTCGAAATATTTTTAGAGAAAGTCCTTGAAGAGAAAGTAGAGACTCGTAATACTTTATGTTCAATTTTGATCGAACTGAACCGTGAAAATTGGAAGCAGAAAGCGTGTGAATGAAAAAGATTTATCACTTCAGAGACCTCCCTCTTCCATTTTCGCAGTGCAGGGCAATATACAGATCAAACACCTTTTCAAAACAGGAGGCAGGGACAGTGGACCGCCTACTCATTAGTTTACGTGTGGTGTCCTGTCCATTATCCCGCTCATTTAATTAAATAAAAAAATCTTGGAAACATCACTCACACTGTAAACTGCACTGTACATATGACATATCCTGTATCATCCTTTTAATGCAATGCAATGTAATGCCAACTTATCAAACTCAAAGAAAAATGACCCAAATGCTAATCAGTAGTTGTGGTAGGAGCTGAACAGAAGATTCATCTTAGACTTGTCGTGTCCGTAGGGTTAAATGAATATTCAATGAATGAAATTCACAAACATAACATACATGGAATGAAATACCTTGACTCTGATTGGATTCTTCAACATTTGATTGCATTTACATACATTCTCTATCCTATCAAGGAATGTAACATTTTCCGTTAAAAAATGATTTGAGACAAACGGGACTCATTAAAAGCTTTCTTGTCGTAATGATGGAGGAAAGAAAATGTTTGCGCGGAGAGAACACACATGACCATAGTAATCAATTTTTTTTTCAGGAATTAATGAGCAAGAGTTTAATACACTCAATAGGGTACGTATGTCAATCTTGACCTTGGCCAACTTTATAAACCATGTCCATTCAGCACTAATAACAGTTCTGTGTTCTATCCGGTTGAAAATCTTTCTCGTATATTACGCATGTACGTTTAAGCCTAATCGATTTTGTGTTAGCTGTCGATTTGGTCAAGCAACGCTGAAAGTACGGAAGAATATCAATTATTGAAGGGTTAAAACGAACTGAAATTTTCAAACTCGTTAAGTTACCTGATGGCATCAAATTAAAATTAAAAATTACATATATTTTTATCTACAAATATTTTGAACCCAATAACCTTTTTGTATGTTTACCCTTATGTGTAAACACGGCTGACTCCTAGGAGGTCAAACTGGTCATGAGATAATCGGAGTGTGACTATCCTAAGTTGACCAACTTGATTTTAGCAAGGGTGTGTGTGTTCGAGACTGTTATTGTAGTGTTGTGCATTGTTTGTTGGTTGAATAATTACATAAAGTAGGATGGTAATATCAGAATGAATTCTATATCCAAATTAAATTGGACTGAATCCAGACAGTAACTTTTATGACAATAAATACGTATCATCATCACGACTACTCGTGAAAATTGCAGGTGTAAACTAACGTTATTTGGCACGTTATTTGCATAATTACAACCGAAATCCATTTATATAAACATCTCGATGCAATTCATAATAATAAAAATCTCTCAAAGCAGGCGTCACCGCCAAAAGAGAAGATGCGATTTGATGACAACAAATATCAACAAGGTCTATAAAATTCTAGAATTCTCTGCTCTGCTTTCCTCTCCTTCCTGAGTAAATTAACTAACACTATTATATATGGTGTCATTTTATAAATTGGGTGCACGTGGTGTGGTGTTTAACGATGGTTGTATGTATTTGTACGTACGTATACGTTTTCAAAGTCGTAAAACCACAACATATATCTTACAATTTAGGTCACACTCTCGGATTCTGGATTCTTCTGTCCTTATTTCTGGTTTTGTGGAGTTCATTCCCTTGCCTTGCTTGCTTTAATCAAACCGAAGTGACAAATTCATGTTGCGTACGATGTGTTGAAGTCTATTTATATATATTTTCATGTCAAATGTTTAAGGAATAAATCGATACCAATTAAATTCTCATTTTTTGGCATGTAAATTTGTACCAAAACTCTGAGTTAGCTGTTAAAAATTAGAAAGTCAAAAACATAGCATAGCTCAGGCAAAATGGAGTTCGTAGGAAATACACGCGGACGGGAACATAATAATTTATTGATGCTTCTGTGCTATCCATTGTAATAGGACGACTACAAGACCGAGGATAATTTTATTCTTTGTCTATACTGCCAGGAGTTACCGTTTAATAGGTTTCTGAGGAGAAGGTGTCCCAAAGGGAGAAATGGTGGAAAGACTTGAGTACTTGTACTGGAAAGAACTAGAAATAGTGAGTAAGAATCTTTACCTCTTTTGGTGAAAGGATGGAGATATAGTCTTCATAGATGAGTCTAGCTTTTTCTTCAATCAACTCTGGCTTCGTCTCTTTTTTGAGATCTTCACATGCCAACCAGAATAGAATATTTTCTTCACTAAATTCCAACTTGAGAAACTCACGAAATACTTTTCGTCCGCCGGAATTCCGCATTAACTTATCAAAAGAGTCACCCCAACTCCGAACTTCTTCCAGAGAAGGCCTGTCAATTTCAAAAATACATTTACAACCTCATTTTTTTTCTCTTTTTCCCCTCTTTTCTATTACATACAACTAACACAGCACAGCTAGAGAACTACAACATTTTCCATCTCATTACATCCCCATAATCTTTAGGACTCTTTTCGTTTCGACTTTGAGTCCTTTACTCCTTATGTACAGTAGTCCTCAAGTTTTTTCGGAAATGAGAACACACTCCCCACCCAGCCAGTGCCAGTGCCAGTATATGACATTTCGAGTCGCAGAAGGCACTTTCAATATATGGCACTTATTTCTACCTAAACTGTGTCAAACTTTTGCAATATAAAAAAAGTAAATAGATTTGCTCACATGCAATGGGTTTGACTACTGACTACATAACCGAATGAATTTTTATGGGGATACCGAACTCAGTCCCATATATTATGTACATACAGAAAACTACAATTACTAGATAGTATGGACCGATTAGTACAAATTATCAGTTCACAGTTCTCATTGTGTATTCAATTCTTTTCTGAATGGCCTTCCTTCGTAGATTAAGATAACATGGGGTCACAAAACTGACCATTCACGGATGTTAAGAGTGCGCGTTTTCCGAAACTCCAAAATTTATAAGGTAGAAGGCGTAGAAGGACTGCGCTGTGCGCGCACTGAACACTGAAATAAATTTTTATCATCATAGTTCCCTTAGAATCCTGCCTGACCTGGTAGTCTCGGCCAGGCAGTCTAAAAGGCAGGCTTTATTACACTACGTTTTTTTTTATTGTTCTGTCCTGTGGTTTCTGTAATTACACCAAAAATGACCATCGTTACTATTTCCGAACGATTGACCAATTTTCTAATTCATTAATTATTGCAACTATCAAGCCCATGTTACATGTCGTGGTACTGCGACGACTAATGTGTACTCGGGCAGTCAACTTCTTAAAAAATTTGTTCGTGAAGCATATTATGTACATAAGAGTTTCAAGTTACGTTACAGGAGCGTTGACTGTTGAAAAACGTCGTTACATACATAACATGGACATGGACATGGACGAAGACGGGAATTCGATGCAATATTTAAATACACGTACACAAGTTTTGAAGAAGCCATAAACGTTTATTAACCTGCAATTACGTGCCCAGAAGAAATTGAGACCAAATGACGAGTCGGTCGTCGGTAGTTGACCACGCATGCACGGCATACATATGATATGCATATAGACTTACACGATTCAAACGAAACAGAATAAAATTGAAGAACCTAAATAGAAGATTGTCACGCGATCAGGTGGATTTAATGTCTTCTTGTAATTCAAATACAATAAAGCACAGGGAAAAGAATGTATGTAAAATATAACCATAGACATAGTCGACGTCGACAGGACTTGTCATGGCTTCGCTATTCAGCAAATTGTAAATTATGTAGTCTGAGGAATCTGGTGTGAGATCAAACAGCCGCTGTTGTGTGATTTATGTTAGTCAATGTTTTGAGTTATTTTGTCACAGGTATGATTTATGTCGTTAGAAAATGTAGCCAAAGAAATTGGTACAAGTGGTATCCGGTAGCGGGTGGCCCGGGTTGTGACTTGTGACTAATGTGACTCGCCTGAAATATCTTGAAATATGATTTCTCGTGTCTTAGGCCAATTATAACAATTTTTCAAGGAATCTAAATTGAATACTCGTCAAACTTCATATTTTCAGAGTTGAACTTGCTTTTCTGCAAAACCTATAAAGTATTGCCATCTGCGATAACTAGTGTCCGTTTCTCGCCATTTAATGGCAAGATTACTACACTTTGTTACTCAACTTTACATGAAGCCATTGCAAATTCCGTTTACCCGGAAAAACAGAGATCTCTGGTGAACTTTGCTAGTAAACATTAACCATGGTAGTACGCATACCTTCGACTTGTAAACTCGATTTTGCATGTATGAATGCTCATACTCAATTTTTACTACCGCTATTCAGTAAAATACCGAATTGACGTGAATGTAGACTAACTACTGCGCCTCCAAAAATCGCAGAATATTTCAGCGGATTTCATTTAGATATATCCTCTCCTTAAAAAATCGGTAGGTCAATGGAATATTTAGAGTTTGATGACATAATTGGTTTTCGTTAAAATGTGTAACTAATCCGTAGTGTATTCAAATATTGGAAACCGGCATTAATTAGCTTTCCTCTCAGCACTGACACTGGGCACATGTTAAAAATTGTACC
>JAQGCB010002639.1:0-11138 GCA_034698835.1 Protaphorura tricampata | reverse complement strand
AGTGTGAAGTGAATCCCATACAAATTGTGCACCAAATATTTTCATAACTGTTGATCTGAGGTTAATGGAGCCGTCGTAATTCGTTCCGTTCCCTACACATGTGTGAAATATAATGAATTCTCTTTTCATTTTAAACCGATTCGAAAATATGTACTTCGATATCCTTTGGGATAAACCAAGCGCATTCTGTAATCAGAATGACAGATGTGTGGAGTTCAAAACATAACCTAAAGTCATAAAGTCCACAATACAACAATCTTTTTTCTAATTCATTTTCTAATATTCCAGAATCAAGATTTTTCAGATTTTGAGAAATCAGTATTAACACACGGCAAGTAAGTTTTCCTCTGAGGTCTAGTACTGATGGTTGTTTAAGCCATAATGTACTGGTTGTCAATGATACACGAATTGTTGAATAGAGAGATGGGAAGGTCCGTGTGGACTAATTCTAACTGAATATTTGGCAAGTCTGGTACAAAAAGAACGTCCAATCGAATATGACAATGTCGAAATTCTTCGAGTACAGAATTCAAGTTATCTATCTGGTAAGAATTTTTTTGAATTTGTTGAATTGAAACAGAACTTCCGAATACGCCACTAGCCAGCACTAAAAATGTGATGATTTGTAATGACCCATACTCACACGCACTGACTGAATTCAAATAATTTCTTCTGTGTTCACGAACTAGTTCCGAAAAATATTTTTCGGTGTAAGATAATATTCAAGGTTTGTCGGATTTCTCGCGCGTGTGCTTGACAAGACACTCTTCCCTCTCTGAGATAACTTGTTAACATTAATCTCCGTACCACAACGCACGGGCTAAAATCAACAGTTTTATCAAAAAGTCAGCAAGAACGAGCTCATATTATTATTTATTTCATTATATTATGTTATTATTTTAAATAGACTGAAAAATACATTATTTCAGAGTAATGCGAATTTGCTTTCGTAAGTACGTTCGTCAACCTCGAACAGATTCATTCAAACTGCTCACGGTGAAATATCCGAACCTAAATGACAAAATCATGTAATTATTATGCAAATTAATCTCTACAACAACTAATCTATTTTAATTTTAATAGTAACCTGAATTCCTCTCATATTCGTAATCCCTTCCATATAATTCTCAAGTGTAGGAATATAGCCAGGTGGGTTGATCGGACCCCAATTATAAGGCAAACGATCGAATGGATAACCCATGGGTTTTGCATCTGGATATTTTTGATTGACCAATCCACAGTACACATAAGCAGAATTACAATTCCCAGCATTTGGAGGTTGTGTTTGAACCACCGCGTCCTTTTCACCATCCGTGATCATTACAACCAAATCATAGTCTGTTCCGAATGGCGTTCCTTTGGGTAAAAGTAGATGGTGTGGCCATCCACAACCACAATTTGGGGTTATTTCATTATTACTCATTTGTAGTTGAGAGTAAGTGCCTTGCCATGGAAGTGTAAGGGTTGAGTCCGTGGATTCCCTCGAGATGGTGTTCACTCCTGCTTTCACTGTACATAATTTTTCTTTAATTAATCGATTTTTTTCTAAATTAAATTAATTAAAAAAAACTAAAATAATTTTTTTTAAATTAATTTTTTTTACAAGTTGTGGTGAATGTGTCCAAGGCAAAGAAGAATCTTCGTTGTTCTGTAATTGTAAAACGATAACCGCCTTCTTTGAATCGCGGGGCCAAAAATATTCTGACAGTCGCTTTTGAAGTTTTAACCAAATTTGAATCTCGCTCCTTGTTGGTTTCAAAATTAATAAAAAATATTATTAGGTTAGTATATTATTAGGATTCTAAAAAGTATATTGCATCAAAAAATGATACAATAATTTTAATAATGATAATAATAATTAACTCACAATCACAATTTTATAAGTGAATTCACGATGGTCCAAATGTTTGACACATATTTCTATGGCAGATTGATTACGAAAAAAATCTAAACCATGTGTGAGGGGTATTTGCCTTGTATTCCAAAATGTTTCCATTTGATTGTAGACTGGGAATCCATTGTCATTTTTTCCAATCACTTCAAATGTTCTCACTTTAATTCCAACCCAATGGAGTGGGAAGTCACCCTAATACATACATATTTTTTATTAGAAACGAAAAAACGTTGATTCGTAATTAAAAAAAAATTTGGGGCATACACGGAGTGGCTGGTATGGTTCTAATCGTGTTTTGTGCCGATCAAAAATTTCTCGAATATATTCATGCCAAGGATAAAATATAATATCACGCATGGACGTCCCAAAATCATCCATGGGTCCGGGTGGTAGCTAGAAATTAATTTTCGCAAAAATAATATTATCAAAAACAACATTCTCCCTCCCTTGAAATAACAAAATTACTTTCATCCTAAATTTTGGATCCATCGCTTGACCAAATGCATCATGTCCACTGTTATGAAGTCCATCACGATTAATGCTATAGAAATTTTGATTCACACTCGCATTAATGGCCACAATAATGTCACCCAAGATGTCAATCCCTCCATAAGGTGTTAATGGGATTCGGGTACCATTGGTCTGTGCATGCATATAGAAAATATTCATTAATTTCATATGGCTGTATTTTTATTCAACTGATTATAATATTTTTGCTTTGAATTTCTCACAGCTACTACGGTTCCCTCATCAATGGCTCGAAGGATTCTATCACGAGCAATGACCATTGAGTTCACGGACACATTGGCATAGTCTACTCTATGGTTCCCGGCCGGTCGATCGACATCCTAAAATAATAAAGTTACACTACATTTAGTTAAAGCGCGCCATCTTACGTTTTGTCTTCTATTATTTTCACAGGTGTACCGAAAATGGTGTGAATGGTCTCCTGTCTGTCCAATTATACCCAGAATTGTCATCCCTCAAATGGGCGTTATAACCTGGTTCAATGGTTGCACCAACATATAGGTTAAATGGGCGTGTCCTCTCAAAACCATTGGCTAATCGTTCTGTGTTGTATCTATGTAAATTAAAAATTTTAAGAAAAAATCTTAGCAAATTTTTTACAATGAGAAAATTACCTTGCCATAGCGCCTTCGTGAAAAAAATAGAACAATTCACCAGCCCTGTCTAATTTGACGGGCGGTTGAATGACGTAGACTAAATGCCAGTACCAATGATGTGCATTGAGCATGATATCCTCTCGCCAATACCACAGTCGATTCTCAATCCCATTGTCAGCTCCAAAACTTTCGTCCAGAACCACACATTTCTATAATAAAAGCTAATTTTTAATTTTTTAAATTTTTTTAAAAAACATTGATTTTTTTTACACTAAATACCCCAGAACTAGTGGCTCGCGCTGAAATCCCTGGTCCTTCATGTTTTCCTCTGACCAGACGTAAATATTCTGCATTGATGAAATTGTCAGGGGTTGCTTCCCAAGGTTTACGCTTATGGATAAGTTGCATCTCAGGATGACTGTACAAATGACTCTCTAGGGCGTAATACCAAACTTTAGGGTTGATTTCTGGACGATCCCTCAGAGCTTTGCACATTCTTAACGTTTCTTCCGGAGATTTCATACCTTTTTCAAAATTTCAATTTTTTGATTACTATTTTATTTTATTTTTCAAAATTTTAATTTTTTATTACTATTTTGTTTCATTTTGAAAATATTTTTAATTTATTTTTTACCAGCAAGAATGGCTTTTACTTTCCGAACAGCCGACATGTGTTTTTTGTTGAATGAGTAAAAGAATTCCTTCCGTGAGCACTGTTTAGAAATCTGAGACAAATCTGGAAAATTCTTGAACGGCTTAAATTTTGCAAGACCAGTTTTGAACAGCTGTGTGTACATTTTTTGTATTTTCTTTATTTTTCCACCCAGGGAAGCAGTAGCATCTTGTGGAATTACGCACAAAATTACGATCACAATGATAGCAAAGCCAAATGATCGAAACATTTTGGAAATTTGTTTAGTTGGAATTTTTTTTGAAAATTTGACGTACACTGCAATGCTGGAGAAACTTCAACTTTAAGTGTTTTGTATGAAAGTGATTGCATGCATGATAAAAATTCGGCCTGGAAAACTTTGGACGAGTCATTGCTTCTGCTTGCAATCTTTTGATGTGATTGACATATCAATAATTTATTGTAGTCAATGTCTCAAGTTGGTATAATTTTTATGACTGACATTTTAGTGCTGTGCTGGTGTTGATTGCATGTGAAGAATATTGGCTTTTTATTTGGGTCGAGCGTGGATATTTCATTCGAATATTTTGGAAGTCGAGTTGAAAGTAGAACTATGGATGGAGATGACGTATTACCTTTTCTATTTTACACGATCAGTCTGAACGATCCTAGTTTTGTTAATGTAAGCAAGAGTAGGTACCGGATAGAATTTCCAATAGAAATAAAAAAAATTAGTTTAAATTAGTTACGTGTTTTTTTCTCCATGGGAAAAATAGTACAATTTCCCACACTAACTAAGTCGTACTCTGTAAATGTAATTGTACTTACCTTACCATTCAATAACACTTTAACATTTATTATGAACAAATTAACAGTGATAGTGTCTCATCTCTTTTACTGTGGGAATTACATGAATTATATTACAATTCTACCAAACCTAATAGCCCTTAATAATAGTTTTGGTCAGTAATTGCTATATTACAATTATAAGTGCGAACTAATTTATCATAGTTAGTTTAATATGTACATGGTCTCGTGGTTACAGTGTGTGTAGACTTTGAACGGTTATTTTGTATAACATATATGACATAATAATATGAGTAATTATGATTATGTAAAATAAAAATTAATAAAATTTAACTAATATCGTCCAGTATTCACTACCGGACAACACAAAACTAACTCATTTCTTATAACTTTGTTTTCGTTCAGCGCTTTATAAATATTTCCTACATTGTTAAATACCAATTAGAAGCCTCTCTGTCTGTTGTCTGTGCTGTATATCTATAATAAATAATTATTTCGGATGTCAAGGCACGAACGTTCTGATACATTTCTTTTTCAATATTTATATCATGATATCTTATTCGGTCAAAGCACCGGTTTTTATATCTTCATAAATATTTTGTAAAATAACCCAGATTCATATAAACTATGAATCTGGGCAGTGTAATGCACGTGTAGATGACACGATAATGATACTATCGGGGTAACGTGACACTGAAAATGTATGAGATGATATGCGTTGTGAGTGTATGGGTAATGTAATGTTTGTTTACTTTGGATTGTGTAGTCGGAGAAGAGAGACCATAAATACTAAAATGTAGTTAACAGAAAAATGACTTGTGAAATGACGAAAGTAATAAAATGTAAAATGCTTAATTTGTCAATGAATGCAAAATTCCCATTTTTAAACTTTAACTCCCTCAAGGATTTCCAGTCCTTCCTTTCAGCTCGTGATTTTAGAGATGTATGTTTGAGAAAATCCACGGACTTGTCGTTGACCACACCCATCGGTTTCAGCAAGAGATAATTCCTGACGAGTACTGCAAAATCGCAACCAACGAATGATGCAGTGAGTAATATAGGTGCATCGTCCCATGATCGGACCACTGTGTACACCATGACCGGAACCAGTAAAACGAATAATGTTTGTGTCCAATAAGTTTCCCATTGATAAATTTGATTGTAATCGTCCATAATGCGTTCCAATTTTTTGTACATTGAAATTCCAACGCGTGTATTAATTTGCATTTGTTTTTGAATAAAATCCATTGTGAAAATTACTCGGTGCGAAAATAAAACCATGAAACAATTCACTGAAATCATTTTGAGAGAAGTCGTTCCCATCCAGGCCATTTCATGAAATAGGTTGATATATTTCCACAGTACAGTCTTCGGCAAATATACGTAACAATACAATGGAAATTCCGGGTAAGTGAGGAAATGTACGCCGGCTGCCATTACCGAATTTATTGTCAAATACCAATGAATTCCAATGATGAATTTTGCGTCCCGTACTTCCCTTCTGTCCAAGGATTCCAATTCGGCAAGAGAATAGAACTGTTGACGATGCTTCAATAATTCCATCCAATGAGTGTACAATTTTGCCACAGCGTTTTCCTTCCCATGATAACACATCATATAATTTAGACCAAAAAAAGGAATGAGGAACCACAGGAAGTTCTTAAACGCTATCAATGGGTCTGTATTTTGTCCCGAATGTGTAATGAGGCTCCAAATAAACACGGCGGAGATTCGGCAACATTGGAACAAGTTGAACCAATTAAACAATTTATACAAGAGCCACGACCAATGAAGTCTTGAATGCTGTATTCCAATTTCAGAACCGTTGAATAAATTCAATGGAAATCCACCGATCAATTGATTCATTCTCAAGAAATTGAAAGAGAGCTTTTCCATTTTAAATATAAAAATTCAAAAATTTATAACTCCTTTCTATTTGTTATTTTTAGCTCAAATTCTACCAGATTCTGAGTTTTTAAGATCTTCAATGTCCGCGGGAGTATTTGGAACCGAATTAAACTTCGAAGAAGAAAATCCGAGCAATTTATACGTAACAACATAATATCCAATTCAGTCAAATGTTACACGAATAAAGCAATAATGGTCGATCGTATATCAAAATCCGTTGTATAGGTAACGTGAGGCTCAGCCACAAAACACGCCAATTAAGATAATATCAGCCGTAACTCAGAACCCTGACCGTCATTAAATTTATTATCTCGAACGTTTTCTTCAATTTGGATTTACAGCTTGACCATTTAGACGGCGAACTTAACCGCTCTTTGGATGTACACGACGCCCTTTCGAAACTTAATCGTTATGGCAACACAAACACAACAATTGGATACAAGGTGTCGAATGTATTTTTCCGTGTGTTATTATATCCTTGACTGTTTAAGATTTCCAATACTCCAATGAACATGAATGACTTTTAATATTATATTGCCCACAAAATTTATGTAGAAACCTGAAGTCATACATACGTATAACCCGGTACGATACCAATTCCATTTATTACCACAATTTCAATTGCCATCACAATGGTAGTGATTAATATCTTCTAAATGACAGAACAGTTTCGTAATTGTTAAAATTGAGCTAACCTAAATGAATTCAAGAGCGAGCGATACCTGATTCCGGCATTCCGATGAAAACGCATTATTTATTAACAACGGTTCTGTGTATTCTGGCTTCGCTGTCTAGCCAAATGCATGGTACTCCCAGACATTGACATCAATAATGCCGCATGATGAATCCGTACATGGTGTATTGATGTTATCAGAATGTCAAGGTTCAGTTTTCTCAGAGCGTAGGTTAGAAATACAATTAAACTCGAGAGTCCAAATAGACCAAACTGGAGGAAAAGCTTCCAGAGGAAAACAATCATCTTATTGAAGAGTAATACGAGGCAGGTATACTTTAAACAAGGAAGCGCCATTTCACAACAATCGGCAAGTTGTCATGTTCACTGTAAATTATTATTTATGTAAAACAGATACCAAAGTAGTTAAGTTATTTCGAATATTCAGTACTAGTGAACCCGTCGTTGATACCGCACTCAGCGTTCCAGAGGTACAAAAGTACTTATAATTTTACGTAATACTGGCGAACCCTTGGAAAACAGAGTTTACCATTAGTATCGCGAAACGGTAAGGGGTGGGTAATCACAATTTATTATCCCAACCTGCATAAGTGCATGGTATCAGATGGGATATGGGTGGGAGCGAAGAGAGAATACGGACTAAATTTAAGCGACCCGCCAAACGTGACATAATGTACCGTACCTAATGTAGATACTCTACCCGGTGGGATTTAGGCAAGCAGCCTTGTCCTAAGCGATACAGTTCCCGTAAGAACACTTAAGCTGAACGTACGATGACAGTGTGTGGTTTGGATGGGTAACCATTCGAGCTCTCGCTGAGTGCTACTTGCCGAATAGTAGTTCGGCTAGGTGCGTCTAGGTCTCTTCTAGCCGTACGGGATTACGTCCAATCAAAATGTAAACCCTGCACTTACAAGCGTGGTATTAAGAGGTAATCGCATTGGCCTCGCAGAGCGAACCTTCTCTGTGAGATATGGGTGATGTAAGGACCACCGTAGGAGGATGTCATTCCAATAACCAAAAATAAAATAAAAATAAAAAAAATCGAAAAAAAAAATCAATGAGTATAATTACCTCAATACTTCAAACACTTTCCCGCATGAATAAATGACAGAATCTGAACAAATGGTATGCAATGCATGGAATTATTCCCAATTTTCAATATTCTTGGTTTTATTATTGTCCAAATTTTTAATAATTATGTACAATGTTAATCTAACACGGTCTGAACGATATAGCCAAATAAGAATTACGCCTGAACTCTCGATGGTCCTATATGGACTTTTTAAAAATATAGATTTAAATAGTTTAATGTCTGAACTGGGTTGGCTAGCTTACAACAGTAACAAGAGAACTCATCCAAAATAAGAGTTTTTATTCGAGTTCTTGGGTTGGAATGTGGGACTTTGGAATGGTATAATGAAAAATAAATACTAAAATGTAGCTAGCAAAAAAATAACTTGATCAATGACGAAAGTATTGAAATGTAAAATACTCAGTTTGTCAATGAATGCAAAATTCCCATTTTTAAACTTCAAAACTTGCAAGGATTTCCAGTCTTTCCATTCAGCTCGTGTTCTTAGAAGTGTATATTTGAGTAAATCCACAGACTTTTCATTGACCACGCCCATGGGTTTCAGTAAAATGTAATTCCTAATGATTGTTGCACCATTGCTCCCAACCATTGCTGCAGTGAATAAGAGCGGCGCATCATCCCAAGAACGAACAACTTTGTACGTCAAGACCGGAACGAGGAAAACAAATAAAGTTTGTGTACAATAAATTGTCCACTCATAAATTTGATTGTACTCATTCATAATGGCTTCTAGTTGTTTGTACATGGTAATTCCAACCCGTGGATTAATTTGTATATATTTTTGTATCAAATCCATTGTGAAAATCACTCGGCGTGAAAATAAAACCATGAAACATTCCTCAGAAATCATTTTGAAACAAATTGCACCCATCCAAACCATTTCATGACATAAGCATAGGAATTTTGACAATTCATTCTTCGGAAAATAGTTGTAAATATTGATGTGGAATTCTGGGTAAGCGAGGAAATGGACAGCGGATGCCATGACTGAATTTATTGTCAAATACCAGTAAAACCCAAGGATGATTTTTGCGTCCCTCATTTCCCGTCTCTCCAAGGTTTCCAATTCGGCAGGCGAATAGAAATGTCTGCGATCTCTCAACAATTCCATCCATTCCGTGTACAATTTTGATACGGCGTTTTCTTTCCCACGATAACACACTGTATAATTTAGAGCAAGTAAAGAGATGATGATCCATAGCAAGTTCATAATGGCTATCATTGGATCCGTGTTCTTATTCTGTCCAGAGTGTCCAGTGAAACTCCAAATAAATATGACGGAGATTTGGCAACAATGGAACAAGTTGAACCAAGTGGAAAATCTGTATGTGAACCAGGACCAATAAAGTTTAGAATCCTTTACACCGATTCTTGATCCGTTGTTCAAATTGGTTGGAAATCCACCGATGAATTGATTCATTCTGAAGAAATTAATAGAGAGTTTCTCCATTTTAGAAATAAAGTCCCAAAATTTTATAACTTCCTTTTGGGTTTTTTTTTTAATTTTGTCAAACTCAGAGTTTCTAATATCGAACTAGTAACGTCCGGGTGGGGAATTGGAACTCAACTTTTGGCAGAACTTGAATCTATGGAAATAATAATGAAATGCGATATGTCATGGGAGAATTCACTGAGAGTCACTGAATTCACATTCATCGACTATTAGCAACAATTTGTTATGTAACAGTGTATGAACTTCTGTCAGAATGAATTATTTGAACACAACATAACCATTTATACGGGGAACAAAAGACTCAACTTCCAATGGACGACTGCAAGAGCACCTTGAGAATGTTCATCACTATGGCACAAAGTCATAACAGTTTGATACAAGGTGACAAATGTATTATGCAAAGAAATTTTGCATAGTTGATGAGTCTTATCAACTACATATGTGAAATTTCCTTCGTATTTTGAAATCCATTACACGTTCTCCTAAGAGTTGAAAATTTACACCATTTATTATTCCATCACATGTGTTCTTGAACATTTAAAATCTTTAATATTCGATAGAATGTGAATGACTCTTAATAATACGTACTTATGTATTGTCCACTTTCAATTCTACAAATATTCATACAGTGAGCCCTCCAGGTCACCACAAATTATTTCGTGTCGCAAATAAACACTAAAATGTAGTTAACAGAAAAATGACTTGAGAAATGACGAACGTAATAAATGTAAAATGCTTAATTTGTCGATGAATCCAAAATTCCCATTTCTAAACTTTAAGGGTTTCAAGGATTTCCATTCTTATCTTGCAGCTCGAGTTTCTAGGAATGTATGTTTGAGCAAATTCCGGGACTTGTCGTTGATCACGCCCATCGGTTTCAGCAAAAGATAATTCCTCGTGACTACTGCAAAACAGCTGCCAATTAGTGCTGCAGTTAGTAAGATAGGGGCATCCTCCCAAAATCGAACAACTGTGTACACGATGGCTGGAACGAGGAAAACGAATAATGTTTGTGTCCAATAAGTTTCCCATTTATAGATTTCATTGTAATCATTCATAATCCGTTCCAATTTTTTGTACATTGAAATTCCAATTGGAGAATTGTTTTGCATTTGTTTTTGTATCAGATCCACTGTGAGAATTACTCGGTGTGAAAATAAAACCATGAAACAATTCACAGAAATCATTTTGAAAGAAACAGTTCCCATCCATGCCATTTCATGAAAAAGGCAGAGACATTTTGACAACACAGTCTTCGGAAAATAGGCGTAAAAATACAATGGCGATTCCGGGTAAGTTAGGAAATATGCGCCCGCTGCCATAATTGAATTTAGTGTCAAATACCAGTAAATTCCAATGATGAATTTTGCGTTCCGCACTTCCCTTCTGTCCAAGGATTCCAATTCGGTAGAGGAATAAAAATGTCTGCGATCCCTCAATAATCCCATCCACTGACAAGGTACACTCCTGACCTGCCCCCTGAGTTTTGAAGTCTGACATATCCTGGGTGTTAGACTAACTTGTACTGATA